>CAJHNH020005993.1:0-15909 GCA_905116865.2 Candidula unifasciata
TGAACTCTAGTCGCCTGGCTGACTCCATATCCTCTGTTCAAGACTTCACATTTTCTTGTTGTCTTGTCTTCGGCAAGTTTATGATGTCTCTAGCTTGCAGCTGTCTCCAACCGTACCATGTCACATTCGGAATCGATAGCTTTGTAACTGGATTCCATGAGATTTTAATGGCAATACATGAAGCAGCACTGTGTCGGCTCTTTAGATCAGCAGTTTATGCCTCATAAACCTTAGCTTGAATGTTTCACTGCCCGCCTAGTAAAAAGAATTATGAAAACAAACATATTGTAATTTTATTACCGTTGCAGAATGCAAACTAATTTAATCAACTGTTTTACCATAGAATTTGTTGTTTTCTATGAAACTATTATTATTATATGACTATAGCACGCAAGCTAATTTAATAAATTGTGTTATGACAAACATTGGTGTTTCCTGACAAAGTATAATATGCCTAGGAACGTGGGAGTGCTAAAATAAGCACTGTAAAAACTGGATAAAGAAGTGCTATTTTCGTTTGAAGCGGAATACTGCAATATACCGAATTATCTTCTTCTTCTTCATCTTCTTTTTCTTTTTCTTTTCCTTTTTCTTCTTCTTCTTCTTCTTCTTCTTCTTCTTCTTCTTCTTCTTCTTCTTCTTCTTCTTCTTTTTCTTCTTCTTTCTTCTTCTTCTTGTTCTTCTTCTTGTTCTTGTTCTTTTTCTTCTTCCTCTTTTTTTTCTTCCTCCTCCTCATCTTCTTCTCCTCCCTTCCTACTTTGTTATTAATATTTCTTAATTTCAACTATTCTAACACATGATTATCAAATCTGCAGTCCAGACTAGTGTCTCATCAGCTGTTCGTTTATATTCGCCTGCAGTCCAGACTAGTGTCTCATCAGCTGTTCGTTTATATTCGCCTGCAGTCAAGACTAGTGTCTCATCAGCTGTTCGTTTATATTCGCCTGCAGACCAGACTAGTGCCTCATCAGCTGTTCGTTTATATTCGCCTGCAGTCCAGACTAGTGTCTCATCAGCTGTTCGTTTATATTCGCCTGCAGTCCAGACTAGTGTCTCATCAGCTGTTCGTTTATATTCGCCTGCAGACCAGACTAGTGCCTCATCAGCTGTTCGTTTATATTCGCCTGCAGTCCAGACTAGTGTCTCATCAGCTGTTCGTTTTATATTCGCCTGCAGACCAGACTAGTGTCTCATCAGCTGTTCGTTTATATTCGCCTGCAGTCCAGACTAGTGTCTCATCAGCTGTTCGTTTATATTCGCCTGCAGTCCAGACTAGTGTCTCATCAGCTGTTCGTTTATATTCGCCTGCAGTCCAGACTAGTGTCTCATCAGCTGTTCGTTTATATTCGCCTGCAGACCAGACTAGTGCCTCATCAGCTGTTCGTTTATATTCGCCTGCAGTCCAGACTAGTGTCTCATCAGCTGTTCGTTTATATTCGCCTGCAGTCCAGACTAGTGTCTCATCAGCTGTTCGTTTATATTCGCCTGCAGTCCAGACTAGTGTCTCATCAGCTGTTCGTTTATATTCGCCTGCAGTCCAGACTAGTGTCTCATCAGCTGTTCGTTTATATTCGCCTGCAGTCCAGACTAGTGTCTCATCAGCTGTTCGTTTATATTCGCCTGCAGTCCAGACTAGTGTCTCATCAGCTGTTCGTTTATATTCGCCTGCAGTCCAGACTAGTGCCTCATCAGCTGTTCGTTTATATTCGCCTGCAGTCCAGACTAGTGGCCTCATCAGCTGTTCGTTTTATATTCGCCTGCAGTCCAGACTAGTGCCTCATCAGCTGTTCGTTTATATTCGCCTGCAGTCCAGACTAGTGCCTCATCAGCTGTTCGTTTATATTCGCCTGCAGTCCAGACTAGTGCCTCATCAGCTGTTCGTTTATATTCGCCTGCAGTCCAGACTAGTGCCTCATCAGCTGTTCGTTTATATTCGCCTGCAGTCCAGACTAGTGCCTCATCAGCTGTTCGTTTATATTCGCCTGCAGTCCAGACTAGTGTCTCATCAGCTGTTCGTTTATATTCGCCTGCAGTCCAGACTAGTGTCTCATCAGCTGTTCGTTTATATTCGCCTGCAGTCCAGACTAGTGTCTCATCAGCTGTTCGTTTATATTCGCCTGCAGTCCAGACTAGTGTCTCATCAGCTGTTCGTTTATATTCGCCTGCAGTCCAGACTAGTGTCTCATCAGCTGTTCGTTTATATTCGCCTGCAGTCCAGACTAGTGTCTCAACAGCTGTTCGTTTATATTCTCCTGCAGTCCAGACTAGTGTGTCATCAGCTGTTCGTTTATATTCTCCTGCAGACCAGACTAGTGTCTCATCAGCTCTTCGTTTATATTCTCCTGCAGTCCAGACTAGTGTCTCATCAGCTGTTCGTTTATATTCTCCTGCAGACCAGACTAGTGTCTCATCAGCTGTTCGTTTATATTCTCCTGCAGTCCAGACTAGTGTCTCATCAGCTGTTCGTTTATATTCGCCTGCAGACCAGACTAGTGTCTCATCAGCTGTTCGTTTATATTCGCCTGCAGACCAGACTAGTGTCTCATCAGCTGTTCGTTTATATTCTCCTGCAGACCAGACTAGTGTCTCATCAGCTGTTCGTTTATATTCTCCTGCAGACCAGACTAGTGTCTCATCAGCTGTTCGTTTATATTCTCCTGCAGACCAGACTAGTGTCTCATCAGCTGTTCGTTTATATTCGCCTGCAGACCAGCACCGGAACGAGACAATCTACATTCTTTGTACTTATTTGGAGCTAAGCACAAGACAATCTTGACAACGTTGTGACAAAACAATACCTTGAGAATATTGTGACAAGAAGACAAACTTGACAATGTTGTGACAAAACAATACCTTGAGAATATTGTGACAAGAAGACAAACTTGACAATGTTGTGACAAAACAATACCTTGAGAATATTGTAACAAGAAGACAAACTTGACAATGTTGTGACAAAACAATACCTTGAGAATATTGTAACAAGAAGACAAACTTGACAATGTTGTGACAAAACAATACCTTGAGAATATTGTAAAAAGAAGACAAACTTGACAATGTTGTGACAAAACAATACCTTGAGAATATTGTAAAAAGAAGACAAACTTGACAATGTTGTGACAAAACAATACCTTGAGAATATTGTAACAAGAAGACAAACTTGACAATGTTGTGACAAAACAATACCTTGAGAATATTGTAACAAGAAGACAAACTTGACAATGTTGTGACAAAACAATACCTTGAGAATATTGTAACAAGAAGACAAACTTGACAATGTTGTGACAAAACGAAATCTTTAATATATTGTGACAAGACAAATTTGACCCAAAAACAATCTTTAAAAATATAGTGACATTAGGAAAAATTTTAAAATGTGACAAAAAAGAAATTTTGAAAATTTTGTGACAAGAAAAAAAACTTAACAAGGTAACCAACGGAAACTTCAAAGGGGAAGAAATGCATAGGAAGACCAAGAGAGAAAATATTGGGATAGTTTTGTACTATGGCCTGGAAGAATATCAATATCAGACATAAGTGACAAGCATTATCATCATCATCATCATCATCATCATAACATCTTGGTCTACCACTTTTCCTCTTCCCATCTACTGAGCCCTGTAGTAATTTTGGCAGGCTGTTACAACTTATTACGTCCTTACTAGTGCCTTTTTCGAATTTTCCCTGTAGTTACAAGTGATCGAAAAATCAATGATCTTTTCCACGCCCTAAGTGTTATTGGGCATATAGGGCTAGACCTTTATTTTTATAGACAAATCTGCACTTGAGGGGCCATTTGTTCAACATCACGCCGGCCGCCTTTACTTCCTGCGACTTTACATGCTTCTCCCTCAAAGTTGGGTCGACCTGGGAGCCAAGGTCATTTTTTAACAAATGGCCGGCATAGAATCCTTGACCTTCCGATTCGATGAGGGAAGGGGGGGGGAGGTTGGGGGGGGGGCTGCGTGGTCTCGAGGCATTGTGTCCGCCTCGAGTGCTAGAGCTTCCGGGTTCAATCTCCGGTAAGGGCTGGGATGTTTTAACGTGGACTTGGGACTTCTATTAATTTTTCCTGGTCTCTGGTAGTAAGATCGGACGCCTATATGCACTGTTGCGCACGTAAAAAATCCCTTGGCAGTTTGAAATCAAAAAGAGTAGCTTAGCGGCGCTGTCCGGGCAAAATTTGGAGTAAAAAATCCACCCAAAGTATTTTAGGATCACCGCCGGTGCTACAGAGCCTGTGCACTGTGCTGAGCTTCTTCGGACTCAGACTTGAGTTAGAAGAAGAACAAAGCACTTATGGGTTATCACCCGTGTGTCATGATGTTAATCCGTTGTTCAAAACATCGAAACCTTAAAAACTGATTCGCTGGCGATCATTGTGTAGTAACAAGAGGTTAATAGCTGCCATTTAGCTGGGTAATTTTTCAGCGAATGTTGTCATTGTTATGAGGCCCTTGTATGTTATGTCCAGAATAGTTCATCGTCATAATCATCATGTCCCGTGTCGGTTAGCGTAGGCTGTCATGTTTCTCCATCTCACACGATCACCAGAGTCCTAGATCAGTTCAATGTTTTTGTCTCGTCCCATCCATTTGGCCAAGCCATCCAGTAGCTCTTTGCCTTCCTCTTGTTCTCATTTCCATCAGTCTTGCCACTTGTTACCAATTTCTTATCGAGTCGATTTCTTTCCCACGAAACATTCTCTATCCATCTTATAAATGTCACACAAATGGCGCTGGGACTGAAAGGTGAGTAAAGTTGTCTCACAATGCGATCCTAGACGTACCCGGGCTCCATTTTCGCGACAGGTGATCTACCAAAGGGTAGCTTTTTGCGGCTTTCAGGCGGGGTGCGAGACACGCTCATAGAAACTGATTTGGGCTCACCGTATTTAAACAGAAATATCGTAGAAAGATTTAAAACCGAACAAAAAGTAGATCAGCGAGCTTCACAATAAAACAAACACGAACGAAAAGTAAATGTTGCGTATACCGAGCATTCATCAGCACAAACATAAATCAAACAAAACCACGAATAGAAAAAATCCCTTAACTCATGTATCCCGAAGCAGCCATGTTGATGTCTCTCCAACTGAACGGAAATGGCAAACACACACACACACACACATACACACACACGCATACAGGTACCACACACACACACACACACACACGAGCGTACACAATAAGGGCTACAATCTCTTTCTTCTTGTGTCCTACTGCTCACGCTGTAAAGCGTCACAAAGAGGCGTTAGATGTAGTTTCTTGCAATTTTCTTGTTGCACAGCTTGCGTTAATGCCATATTGTGTTTCTGTAGTGTCTCTTCTACTCCTTCCTTGGTCGTCATCTTGCCGAATTGACTGATGTTGTCCTTTAGTGCGCTTTACGTGCTGGTTGATTTTGTTCCATTCTGTTGAGATGACGAAGCCATTCGATTCCTTGATGTTCTATACCGTCATTTACCGCTACTGATCCTTGTTATTATTCTTAGTTTTTTCGTTAGTGACTCTGTATCTTCTTGTTTTACTCACTGCATTTCTTTTACATCTCACCTCACATGTTGTAATTGTGCGTTTATGTATTTATAGGATTGTCTATGCTTGGCTTTGATAGCACAAAGTTGGCACGACGGGCTACAATAACTGACTGAAAGAAAACCTAAAACATATTACCCACCAAATACCCTACCCTGGTACCTCTAGATTACGGTTCTTTATTAATATATTGCGGCGTCCGTGGCTTAGGCGTTGCGAGTCCGATTCATAATCCAACGTACCCCGATCGAAACCCACTGCTGGCTGTGTTAATTTTTACCATGGTATGGGGCGTCGCAGATTGACCCAGCCTAAAATGGGTACCAGGATGGCTGTCCTGGGAAAGTAAAGACGGCCGGCGTAATGCTGACCACATTACCCATACAGTGCCGAGCTCTGTAAAAATATGGGACGCTCTTCCCATAAACCCTAGGCGTGAATAGAGATCTTTACATTTTTTACTTATTAATATATTACCCCAGATGATGTCACAGGACAGTCGAACATTTTAGAGGGGGGTAAGAAATGCTTTCAACTAGAGCTGGCCCTAACCCCAACCCACCTACGCCCCATGAGAGAGTGCAGCCTAGGTCCCACGACTGCATGCAGCCTAGGTCCCACGACTGCATGCAGCCTAGGTCCCACGACTGCATGCAGCCTAGGTCCCACGACTGCATGCAGCCTAGGTCCCACGACTGCATGCTGCCTAGGTCCCACGACTGCATGCAGTCTACCTACTACTCCTGAAATATTAGACTGTCCCGTGACCTGAGGATTTCCCCTGTTTGGGGTAGGCTATTAATGAAGCACCATCAGTGACTTTCCCCGGACATGAAATCCCCGCATCAATTAATCGGCTCGCAGCAGTACGAAAAATCGAATCAGCAAGGAGCTGTTTCGTCACATTCCATGGGTCAAAAATGATCGAATCAGCAAGGAGCTGTTTCGTCACATTCCATGGGTCAACAATGAAACACACAAATCGTTCCCTGGTGCCATAACTGCACACACGCACCACCAGCCAGTGATGATGCATCTTCCCGTGAATCATCCACATCAAGGCGTTTTTTAGACAGAGGACCTGGGCGTGAATGCCAGAGAAGGAAAAGCTGTCTTTGATGGGGGGAAATTTAATAGCAGGGAAAACATTTCTGGAGTCAAAATTGCAAAGTTCTTGTCAAAGATAATCGTGTTTTATCTCAAGGGAGCTCACGGGTCTCTCATGCAGCGTCTAGCATGAAAATTTATTCAATTTCCGGCAAACGGAGTTTAGACTTAATCTGTTGAGGAAGAGAGATGGGCCTTTATTTGACACCAACAAATTTTTTATCTGAGTGGTATCATTTTCGTCGATTATCTTCTTCTTCTTTCGTTTGCTTGAAACAGATTATCTATATCTGCAATGTTGTGTCCAGTATGAACTTCACATAATCGTCGATTATGAATTTCCTTGTCTTTTGTCTATTTAAATATGTTATGTATTTTATATCAGGGGGCTGAAAAATAAACAATTATCATCGCTTGCTTTTTATAATCGATATGATTCTGCTCTGCCATCATTTGAAGAATTTCAATGAAACAGGAAGAAGTAAATTTTGTTTTTCAATAATGTGCGTGGTTTACAGCTAGGCTAACAGCTAGGCTAACAGCTAGGCTAACGGTCTTTGCGAGTCAATACAACTGATTTTAGCTAACCATTTATTTGTCACTTTTAACGACATGCTTGTTAAGAAACAATGAATCTCTCCCCCCCCCCCTCCCCCCGGCCACCCCGCCCTAGTGGGACCCTTTATGTCACTGTATGGGAAGGATGAAACAGCTTTGATGACTTTAATTCATTCCATCCCCGAAAGAAACGGAGAGTCCTGCCAAGCGGTTAGAAGGAATGGCTCTTATTCAGGAGTAGGGGATTCAAATCCTCCGTTAGACGATGTAATTTATTTCTGTTATTGTTTTTTTTTTTTTTTTTTTGTGGGGGAGGGGGTGGGGGGGGGGGGGGTTAAACGCCCAGCTCTCACTCACAGTTCAAGGCGACTTGACTAGTTATGCAGCACTAAATCCTCGACACATAATTGAGATATAGTTGGTCACTTAGTTAAACATTATGTGGAAGCGGCAGAGATATGGTTTTACAGACAAATGATGAGAATACCCTGGCCTAATAAAAAGAGTAATTATGATGTCTTGAAAGAGACTAATCAAGCGAAGTGGTTGTCTTCATCAGAAGGAGTCAATCTGGTCAAGTCCTAAGAACGAGAAAACGAGTTAATCGTGATAATGGGAAAGTTGGAAGGGAAAAGAGGCACAGGGAGGCCAATAGAGAAGATGCTGGACAGTTTGACATCATGGCATGGAGGGTCTTCAGAGCTGAATGTAAATATAGAAGCCTGAAGGTTGCGGAAACACATAACTACCAACGCCACCCGGCATGGACTATAAGAATCTGCTGTTCGACCATCTCAAGAAGAAATCACGCGGGAAGGGGGAGGAGAGGGAGAGGACCGGAAGGGGAAGGAAAGGGCCTTAGCCTCGCTACAATTTTCTAGGAGCTCGGGATAAGGTGTTTGAGTCTTTTAAAAGTGCGCAGTAAGTAAAGTAAAGTAAAGATCCCTTTTCACGCCTTTCGGCGGATCGGGCATATGGGCAGAGCGTCCCATATTTTTACAGACCATCAGCACTCTGTGGGTAATGTGGTTAGCATTACGCCGGCTGTCTTTACTTCCCCAGGACAGTCCATCCTGGTACCCATTTTAGGCTGGGTCGACCTGCGACGTCCCATACCACGACAGAAATCCACGCAGCCTGCAGTGGGTTTCGATCGCGGTATGCTGGCTTACGAGTTAAGTGCGCAGTAATAACAATTATTTTGTTGTACTGATTATTTTTATTTTATAATGAATTACTAATAATAGTATTTTTGAATTAACATGAAATAAACAAATCTTCGAAGTAAAACGTCTATTTGGTTATGAGCATGATTATGGCGCCATTTAGCACTGTTGGAATTTTTCTTGGGGGTGGGGGCGGCTAAGGGGAGGGGGGTTCATCTCCCTAAACATTATTGGGTGTCGGTTCAGATGGGGGGAAGAGGGTGTTAGTCTCTCTCAGCAGACGTTAGGTTAACTGTAACTAATTGCTATGGATAAATTTAACAATGGCAATGAATTTTCTAGAATAAACAAGGGATATCTTCAGTAATCAGAAGGATATTGAATGTCCAACCGGTTAGCCATTGTGAGACAGTGAAATCAATAATGCTTGCAAAATAAAACGACGTTGTAAAATTAACGATTTAAATATTGATACAGGGAGACAATACAGCTGTGATACACACTGGGAGCCAGACAAACATTTTCCTTTTAACGCAATCAATATGCACTTATCTAACAGCATGGAGAGAATTGTTTGGTTAAGCTGTCAACTTTACATCCATTAAATTATTATTTTGCTTCCGTGTCATGTTCATTTTATTTTTTTAACGTGCCAAAGAAACAGCTTAGGACATTTAAGACCTATGAAACCAAAACATTGGCAAGCAGCAAGGCTGACTATGGTAGTAAAACATCCAGTAACATAGGGAGGAACACCAGCACAATTATCATAAGTAAATTCCTTTTTAGTATTATCCTTCGTGTCACTTAAAAGCACCTGTTGCGAAACCTCATGGTCTAAATTGGAAGACTAGGCATGGTAGAATGTTAAGCTTCGAAGTTATTTTTTCTTCCGACAGCGCTTTGCTGATACAGTTTCTATAAATGCACGATAGTCTACCTACAGTTTTGCTGACTGGGCTACTGAGAAAAGACACAACAGACAAAAAGTAGCAAGACGACAGTGAGAAAAGACACAACAGACAAAAGGTAGCAAGACGACAGTGAGAAAAGACACAACAGACAAAAAGTAGCAAGACGACAGTGAGAAAAGACACAAGAGACAAAAAGTAGCAAAAAGACAGTGAGAAAAGACACAACAGACAAAAAGTAGCAAGACGACAGTGAGAAAAGACACAACAGACAAAAAGTAGCAAGACGACAGTGAGAAAAGACACAACAGACAAAAAGTAGCAAGACGACAGTGAGAAAAGACACAACAGACAAAAAGTAGCAAGACGACAGTGAGAAAAGACACAACAGACAAAAAGTAGCAAGACGACAGTGAGAAAAGACACAAGAGACAAAAAGTAGCAAGAAGACAGTGAGAAAAGACACAAGAGACAAAAAGTAGCAAGAAGACAGTGAGAAAAGACACAACAGACAAAAAGTAGCAAGACGAAATCCAAAATCAATTCACAAAAAACAAAGTTGAACCCATGACTCCTAGTTTTAACATTTTAATAGCCATGTGCATGCAATGCCCCCAAGACGCTCTCTCTCTCTCTCTCTCTCCCCCGGCTCGTTTCTCTCTCTCTCTATCTCTCTCTCTCTCTCTCTCTCTCTCTCTGGATCTCTCTCTCTCTCTCTGTCTCTCTCTCTCTGTCTCTCTCTCTATCGCTCTCTCTGCCTCTCTCTGTCTCTCTCTCTATCTCTCTCTCTGTCTCTCTCTCTGTCTCTCTCTCTGTCTCTCTCTCTGTCTCTCTCTCTGTCTCTCTCTGTCTCTCTCTCTGTCTCTCTCTCTCTCTGTCTCTCTCTGTCTCTCTCTGTGTCTCTCTGTCTCTCTCTGTCTCTCTCTCTGTCTCTTTCTCTCTATCTATCTCTCTCTGTCTCTCTCTGTCTCTATTTGTCTCTCTCTCTGTCTCTCTCTGTCTCTCTCTCTGTCTCTCTCTCTATCTCTGTCTCTCTCTCAATCTCTCTCTATCTCTCTTTCTTTGTCTCTCTCTCTCACTCACTCACTCACTCACTCACTCACTCACTCACTCACTCACTCACTCACTCACTCACTCACTCACTCACTCATTTTCTCTTCTCTCAGAGCATCAACACTATCGGCGCGATCAACTGACATGCCTGTCAGCCAGCCAATCAATCTGCTTTTTAATTGCCAACAACACCCTGTGTCGTGAGACAAAGATTAAAATTTATTGCAAGGACTCAATCCATTGTCTGCGAATAAAAACACCCCCCCCCCCCCGCTCCCGACCCGTCAAACTGAGATATGCCATCATTATGTTTTGATTGATTTCAATTGTGTGTGTGTGTGCGTGCGCGCGTGCGTGCGTGTGTGTGTGTTTATTTAACTTACTGATTTGGTCAAACATTAAAAAATCTATTTCAAATCATTTTGCTTTCATATTCTTCTTTAACTTAACCATGGTAAATATTTTTTTTTTTTTTTTTTATATATATATATTCGAGAAACTCTAGGGAAGATGCATGCTCTCAAAATTCTAATTTTTATCTCTTTGCTGGTGCTTAAATAGACTTTTAAGGCTGTTCAATCTTTGCATTGCTATGGCCATCACTCCTTTCCTTTTCTGTCGAACAGTCTTCATTGCTGTTTATTATAGAGCCTAAATATTCAAAGTTTGTGATATTTTCAATTTCTTCATCATTTAGTGTTATTTTTGGGTGACAGCCAGTTTTATCTGTGGACATTATTTTCGTTTCATTTAAATTCAAGAACAGATTTTGATCTTTACTGTGCTTTTGGGTCACCTAATTTATATCAGTGTTTCCTAAGTCTGCAGTTTCCAGTGCGTAAAGGAAAAAATAAAACGGTGGTTTGGTTTGTTCTTTTACGATATTCGATAAAAATCTTGTTCCTAGTTATAACGCGTGTTAACCATTTTGTGTGACTTGGGATCAAGACCAGAAATCATGTCTAGGATTTCCCAGATAACATCAGTCCTTGCCACCTAGCAGCAGAGATTATAGAGATCCAGAAACATTTCATGCAAAACTAAGATTCGATTGCTCAGAGCACTAGCTTTTAGTAAATTTAAACATGGCTGTGAAACGTGGACCTTAACAGCTGAACTTAAAAGAAAGATGTGAGCATCAGAAAAACTCTTGGCGTATCATACAGAGACCACATTACAAACGAAGAGGTTGGCCATAAAATTATACAACGCACTGATAATTATTAACCTCTTTTAACTACAGTGAAAAATTGAACAATGCAATGGTTGAACATGTAATAAGATCTAACGGCATCTCAAAACAACACTGCGGGGCTCAGTAGAGAGAAAGAGAAGAGGCAGACCAAGAAAGACCTGGTTACAGAACCTGACTGACTGGACAGGCCTCGGGCATGCAATCGTGTAGTCTATCTCATCTGACCGCTAAAGGTGGAGAGAGCTGATCAGAAACTGGTGACCCAACAACACATAGTGGGGGATGACCAAGAAAGACATTGTTACAGAACCTGACTGACTGGACAGGCCTCAGGCATGCAATCGTGTAGTCTATCTCATCTGACCGCTAAAGGTGGAGAGAGCTGATCAGAAACTGGTGACCCAACAACACATAGTGGGGGATGATGATGATGATGATGATGGTGAACCTTTATTAGTTTTTGTGACGTGACGGGTGGTTTAAATGTTTACTATGTTGAGTAGGGATGTTCCTCTCAACACATTCCTTCCACCAGATTAACCGAACTAAAATCTGAACTATGTTGCTCTCAGATAAAGTCCTGGATACCCAAGAAAACAGCCGAGCACAATCTTCCACATTCGCAGCCCGACAGCCCAGTCGCACACAGCTCTCGCTCGCTCGATCGCTCTACCGCCCGATACAGCCACGTGTGTCTCTCGTTAGCTTGCTAACTATCCATTCGTAGCCAGATTATCAATAGCTAGATACTGGTCAGAACTCGCTTGACATTCGGCTGAGTTTTGGCTCGACTACGCTATTGTTATTCGTCTGCGGGTGGGTTATTAGCGGCCCGGGAGCACATCATTGTTTGAGAGCAAGTCATACCAGCCAGTTTTTTGAACGATTGCTAGAGAACTAAGGAGAAAGCACGCTTGGGTGTCCTTTTTAGGATACTCTAACAAGCCTTGCCGACTCCGAAGGGACCTAGCTTTCGCCACAGACCGCAATTGCCATCATTGATTTTCCTATCATGGAAAAACAACAAGCAGCCGCACCCACACCAAGAAAGAGGATGGCCATACCAGCAGCATCACCGGCAGGCGCCCCTATCGCGGCGCCTCGCACACCTACGCCAACTGAAGCCGCCCCTATCGTGGCGCCAGCACCAGAAGCCGCCCCAGTCGTGGCGCAGGAACCTACCGGCACCCGCCTACGAAGACAGCAGCCTGGAGCCCTCAGCAGCGACAACATAATCCAGTGCTCACGTTGTAACAAGGCGTGGCACACAGCCGCACACTGCCGCAACAGCCCAGCATGCCGCTACTGCTCTAAGCCGCACGACTTTAAGGAGTGCCCACTTGCCAAGAAGGACCCCGACTTTAAAAAGCCTAACAGTAGCAGAAGATGTTCAAACTGTGGAGGGCCCCACAGCGCCAGATACATGGGCTGCACCTACCTAAAAAAACGTGCAAGCAGCAAGCAGCAATTCCAAGTAGTGAGAGAAGACCAGAGAAAGTGATTCCAGTCGCCAACAACAACGCGACAACCCAGGAAGTGAGAGCACTCAAAACCGCAGTCCAGAAGCTGACAGCAGACAAAGAGAAGGCCACCGCTGAAAGACTCGAGATGCTGGGACTAATCTCCCAAACACTCGAAGAAGTCAAATCCCAGAAGCGAGACAGAATAGCAGAAGCTGCACACCACACCAAGCTGCTAGCAGAAGTAAATGAAGCAAGCAAAAAACTACAAGGCCTTCTGTCACAGCTGAAAACAGAACAGGACCAGGCGGCAGCCTACCGACAAGCTGAGAGAGAAGAAAGAAAGGCAGAGACGGCCTTACTTAACGAAGCCAGAGAGTCCGCGTACAGAGAAGTCGCCCTGCTAGTAAAAACAACAGCAGAAGCAGAAGCAGCTACACGAGAGGCAAAACAAGAACGAGAACTCTTACTAGCAGAGAGAAGCAAGGCACCAGCCGCAAACCCAAACATCAGCAGGGCCGACAAAAGTACAGAAACAGAAACCGATGAGGGAGGCACTGTCCAGCCAGTTGAAGAAGCCGTGTTCGAAGCTACAGAGGCGACCCCAACCACAGATGAGGCCACTATTCCTGAAGGAGACAAAGAGGCGGTAGCCATAAAGGTGGAAAGCGAGGCTGACCTTCTAAAAATGATAGAAAGCTTTAACAAACTGAACCACCCACACAGGATCGAGCTCGATAATAGAAAACGCTACGATATCGTGTATGACGAGCCAGAGCTGGAGAAAGTTTACTTGCTGCCCGCTGTGGAAAGGCAAGCCTTCTTTGATAAAATCAACGGACTCCAGGACCAGATAGAAGCAGCCCGAAAACAGCTGGCCCATGCACGATGGAAACAAAGGAGTCAGGGTACACCAAACCGACGCAACCGCAAATACTGACAAGCCACCAAAACAAGACGAAGCCAGCAGCCAATCTTAAACCTCCAAGCCGCCATGACACCCAGTCTCCGTGGAACTAGCCAACCTCACTGACGCGACGCAGCCCAGTAAACCAGATTGACCACTTCCACCCATCCCGTTCCAGGCCACCCGGCACATGTGGCTGTACTTCTCAGGACAGCCATGTCCACTCCCTAAACCTACAAGCCGCACGCCAAGCCCACGCTGCTAACAAGACGCAACAAATGAAAGAAAACTCAGGCGAAAATGATCGCCGCAAGGAATAAATACAAATCACACTACCATTGAACCGACTTCGATATAGCAAGCCGTCAGGCAGCTGAAAGAGGTCAAAATTTTGGAATTTTTGTTTCTTACGAATTGAATTGAATTGAATTGAAAACAGCCATATTGGCTCGTTAAGTACATTAACATTAGCTGAACTTGGTACCCACAAGAGAAGGCAAGGAATTTTAGATGTCTATAGCATCATACTTAATGAATTATTAGACAGGGCAAATGATTCCTCCGTCATCTACCTTCTCCCGGTGTTATTATTAATAATCAAAGAATTATTATCATATTATTTGAGCTCCCACCAAATGGTATTCTATCTTAACAGTTAGTTAAACGTGTAAGAACAGACTCATTTGGAATTTAACAAACGATGTAGTATAAAACTTGACATACAGCTTTATTTTCTAACAATCAGTTAATTGACATACCCAGTTTGTTGTGTTTACACAAACAGTTTTACACCAAAATTAAAAGGGGGCCCGGTTGGAAAAAAGGGTAAAGTAAAAGCCATTGTTTTTTCCTCGTCCCCAAGATCAAACTTTCCCCTAATTGCCAAAACCTGTTTCTCCCCAAAATTACCTGACGGGGTTAAATTTTAAACTTCTGGGTCGCCCAATGTCAGGGTCCACAAAATTCGTGTTGGGTTTATTTTTAATGACCTAGGGTCCAGCTCATTTTGATGCAAATTCCCCCGTTCGCGGGCCTAAAAGTGTGGTCGGGAAAGATAACATTTGACATTTGGGCCATAAAAAAAAAAAACATAACATCCCTAGTCTAAACCCACGGGCTGTTTTACGTATGTTAGTAATTTCAAAAAAAAGGCCCCGGGGTTTTGTCTCGGAGAAGGACGGGAAACTTTTAAAATAAACCCCGGTTTTAAAAGGGAAATATTTGGGTAAAGGCAGAGAAAATATATCCTTTATCTTTAGAAACCAGAAAAACTTATTACAATTATAATTTGGGGGAAACCACTGAGATCTTTTCGTGACATTTTTGCTTTTAATTTTTGTTTTTTCTCGAAATTAGGATTTTGGGTATTTTAATTTATAACCTACCCCCGAGGGCAAGGGCTAAAGCCCCGGGAAAAAATTCCCCCAAAAAATTTTAGGGTTTTTTAGGTTGTAGTTTTTTCGCGATTTATCTCCCGCCAAGTTTTGGGTTAGGGTTAGGGTTAGGGGGGTTAGGGTTGGGTTTGGATTAAAAAGGGCATGATGAACCTCAAAAAAAAGCACCCCCAAACGAACTTGCCAAACCCCTTGAAATAATTGGGCTGTCGGTCAGCTGGGGTTTAAAAACGGGGAATTTTTGGGTATGGGGTACGTTTTTAATTAAAACCGGGTTTTTAATGTGGGAAAAGATAGGGCTGGGAGATTTGTGAAATTAAATTTTCCCCGTGTGGGCATTTTCTTACTTTTTTTTAAAATTAAAAAAAAGCACTTTCCGAAAAAATGTCTTCTTTTTCACGGAGCTGTCTGATTGGGGGGGAAGTAATTCTCTCTACTCACAAAAAAATTCTCTGTATTCCTGTATCAAAGTTGCTATCAATGGGTGTCCCCGTTGGGGAAACTTTAAATTTTATTTACTTTTCTACCAGTCGCCCCCGTTTTTTCTATTTTTAGTAAACCCTTTTGTTTTCACTAAAAGGAATCTATTTTTAAAACGGTGTGTAGAAAAAGGGGTATCGGGGA
>CAJHNH020005994.1:0-15895 GCA_905116865.2 Candidula unifasciata
TAAAGAAGAACTGGGAAAATGATGCCTTTTGGTTTGGAGTTTCGTTTCCCCTGCAGTAATTTTCCTCAAACCCCCTTGTTAAAATTTAAATTTACTCCTCTAGTTCCCTTTTCCCTTTGTTTTTTTTTTTCCCTCTTTCCCGTTTTATTAACTTCCCCACCGGGGACAAAGTCTAAAAACCCAAAGGACCAGTTCTGAAGGTTTCCCAGGTGAAAGGAGGTAAGTCGACAATACTACTCCTTTTGGCTTTTCCCAAAAGAGTTTTAATTTTTCTAGAAAAGCCTCCCCTCAGCTTTGGGTTGGGGGGGGTTTTCCCTTTTTTTTGACGTTTCAGGGGGGGTTTATTTTTTTGGCTATTGTTTTTACAGGATGAGGTAGCCAACCCCCAAACCCTCTTTCCTTAGTGTATCCAAATTCTTTACCCGTGGGAAAATAAATTATTTTATTTGTTTGATCCTTCCCCCCCCCCTGTCTGTTTTCTGGCTTTTTTTGGTGTTCCACTATGTCTGTCTGGTTTTTTGTATAAAAAATGTCGGTTTTCCGGTTTTCCGTTTTTTTAAAAATGAGTTTAAATCAACCCGTTTTTTTCGTGTGGGGGTAGCATGTTGGTCCCGTCTGTTGTTTTCAGTCAGGTTTTTTTTTCATTTAAATGTTTTTGTAAACCCTTGCTGTTTTATTTTTGGGGGACAGGTTTATTTCCAACGATAAAATGTCATGATTCTCATCTGGATAAAGTAATTTGGGTGGAATTTTCAAAGGGGCCCTACGTGATGCCGGTGGGGGAAGGGTTGGGGGTCCCGCCCCTTTGGGTTTAAATTTAAAAGGAGATGGAGTTTTTCAAAATTTGGGACAACCCTTTTCCCTAGCCACACACGAGCCCATCCATTACAAGGGAAAATCAAAGGGGCAAACAGAAGGGGTTTTTCCCCCTTGTTTCCCTCTGTTGGATTTTTACACTTTTTGAGTTTGGGTTTTTACAGTTTTCGGTGTTAGATTTTTACATTTTTTCTCGGTGTTGGGGTTTTTACCTTTTCTTGATTTTTTGATTGTTTCACTACTTTCGGTGGTAGGACACGTTTCTCAGTGCTGGAGGTTCCCCCCAAAAAATTCTCGTTTTCGGATTTTTACCCCTACTTTGTTTTGGGGGGTTGTTACAAAAAAATTCCGTTGTGGGGTTGTTTCAATACTTCCGTTTTGGGGGGTTTTTACACATTTTTCCCTTTTGGGATTTTTACACTACTTTTCGGTGGGATTTTTAACTTCCTTGTGGGGTTTTTACCTACTTTCCCTTGGGCAGATTTACACTATCTCGTTTTGGGGTTGTTTTCCCTACTTGTTGGGGAGTTCACTAATTTTCGTTGGGGGATTTGGGGACACTACTTCTCGTTTTGGGAATTTTTACAATAATTCGTTAGGGATTTTTAAATACTTCTCGTTGCGGATTGTTCACTACTTCTCGTTGTGGATTTTTCACGTTTCCGGTGCTGGATTTTACCTGTTTGTTACACTACTTTCTCGTTGTGGGTACATTGTCTTCACTTTTGGACTTCTCGTTGTGGGATTGTTACACTACTTCTCGTTGTGGGATTGTTACACTACTTCTCGTTGTTGATTGTTACACTACTTCTCTGTTGTGGATTAGGTTCTACGTTTCTCGTTGTGGGATTGTTACACTACTTCTGTGTACATTGTTACTTCTCGTTGTGGGATTGTTACACTACTTCTCGTTTGTGGATTGTTCACTACTTCTCGTTGTGGATTGTTTTACACTACTTCTCGTTGTGGGATTGTTACACTACTTCTCGTTGTGGGATTGTTACACTACATTCTCGTTGTGGGATCTCGTTGTGTGATTACTTCTCTTCTCGTTGTGGGATTGTTACACTACTTCTCGTTGTGATTTGGATGTTACAACTACTACTTCTCGTTGTGGGATTGTTACACTACTTCTCGTTGTGGGATTGTTACACTACTTCTCGTTGTGGGATTGTTACACTACTTCTCGTTGTGGGATTGTTACACTACTTCTCGTTGTGGGATTGTTACACTACTTCTCGTTGTGGGATTGTTACACTACTTCTCGTTGTCGGATTGTTACACTACTTCTCGTTTGGATTGTTTACTACTTCTCGCGTTGTGGATTGTTACCACTACTTCTCGTTGTGGGATTTTACACTACTTCTCGGTGGTTGGATTGTTACACTGTGTTCTCGTTGTGGATTGTTTACGTTATGTGTTCTTACACTACTTCTGTTGGATTGTTACACTGTTTCTCGGTGTTGGATTGTACACCCACGTTGTTTCTGGACACTAGGTGTTGGATTGTTACACTTTTCTGTTTCTCGATTGTTATTGTTTACACTACTGTCTCGACTGTGTTGGATTGTTACACTACTTCTCGTTGTGGGATTGTTACACTACTTCTCGTTGTGGGATTGTTACACTACTTCTCGTTGTGGGATTGTTACACTACTTCTCGTTGTGGGATTGTTACACTACTTCTCGTTGTGGGATTGTTACACTACTTCTCGTTGTGGGATTGTTACACTATTTCTCGTTGTGGGATTGTTACACTACTTCTCGTTGTGGGATTGTTACACTACTTCTCGTTTGTGGGATTGTTTACACTTCTACTTCTCGTTGTTGGATTGTTACACACTACCTTCTCGTTTGGATGGATTGTAACACAGTTTCTCGTGTGTTGGATTGTTACACTACTTCTCGTGTGTGGGATTGTTACACTACTTCTCGTTGTGGGGATTGTTACACTACTTCTCGTTGTGGGATTGTTACACTACTTCTCGTTGTGGGATTGTTTACACATACTTCTCGTTGTGGGATTGTTACACTACTTCTCGTTGTGGGATTGTTACACTACTACTTCTCGTTGTGGGATTGTTACACTACTTCTCGTTGTGGGATTGTTACACTATTCTCGTTGTGGGATTGTTACACACTTCTGTTGTGGGGATTGTTACACTACTTCTCGGTTGTTTACAACTACTTCTCGATTGGGGATTGTTACACTACTTCTCGTTGTGGGATTGTTACACTACTTTCTCGTTGTGGGTTGTTACACACTACTTCTCGTTGGCAGATTGTTGGATTGTTTACACTACTTCTCGTTGTGGGATTGTTACATACTTCTCGTTGTGGGATTGTTACACTATTTCTCATTGTGGGAATTACAGTTTCTCACTACTGTGGGATTGTTACCACTACTTCTCGTTGTGGGCTTTGTTTACACTACTTCTCGGTTGTGGGATTGTTACACTACTTTCTCGTTGTGGGATTGTTACACTACTTCTCGTTGTGGGATTGTTACACTACTTCTCGTTGTGGGATTGTTACACTACTTCTCGTTGTGGGATTGTTACACTACTTCTCGTTGTGGGATTGTTACACTACTTCTCGTTGTGGGATTGTTACACTACTTCTGGTTTGTCGGTTGGAATTTTACACTACTTCTCGTTGTGGGATTGTTACACTACTTCTCGTTGTGGGATTGTTACACTACTTCTCGTTGTCGGATTGTTACACTACTTCTGTTGTCGGATTGTTACACTGTTTCTCGGTACTGGATTCTTACACTGTTTCTCCCTGTTGGATTGTTACACTGTTTCTTGGTGTTAGATTGTAACACAGTTTCTCGGTGTTGGATTATTACGCTGTTTCTCGTGTGAGATTGTTACACTGTTTCTCGGTGTTGGATTGTTACACTACTTCTCGTTGTGGGATTGTTACACTACTTCTCGTTGTGGGATTGTTACACTACTTCTCGTTGTCAGATTGTTACACTACTTCTCGTTGTGGGATTGTTACACTACTTCTCGTTGTCAGATTGTTACACTACTTCTTGTTGTGGGATTGTTACACTACTTCTCGTTGTCGGATTGTTACACTACTTCTCGTTGTCGGATTGTTACACCACTTCTCGTTGTGGGATTGTTACACTACTTCTCGTTGTCAGATTGTTACACTACTTCTCGTTGTGGGATTGTTACACTACTTCTCGTTGTCGGATTGTTACACTACTTCTGGTTGTCGGATTGTTACACTGTTTCTCGGTACTAAATTCTTACACTGTTTCTCCCTGTTATATTGTTACACTGTTTCTTGGTGTTAGATTGTAACACAGTTTCTCGGTGTTGGATTATTACGCTGTTTCTCGGTGTTAGATTGTTACACTGTTTCTCGCTGTTGGATTGTTACACTGTTTCTTGGTGTTAGATTGTAACACAGTTTCTCGGTGTTGGATTATTACGCTGTTTCTCGGTGTTAGATTGTTACACTGTTTCTCGGTGTTAGATTGTAACACTGTTTCTCGGTGTTGGATTGTTACACTGTTTCTCGGTGTTGGATTGTTACACTACTTCTCGTTGTCGGATTGTTACATTGTTTCTCGGTGTTGAATTGTTACACTGTTTCTCGGTGTTCGATTATTACACTGTTTCTCGTGTTAGATTGTTACACTGTTTCTCGGTGTTGGATTGTTACACTGTTGTTCTGTGTTGGATTGTTACACTGTTTCTCGATGTTGGATTGTTACACTGTTTCTCGATGTTAGATTGTTACACTGTTTCTCGATGTTGGATTGTTACACTGTTTCTCGAAGTTGGATTGTTACACTGTTTCTCAATGTTGGATTGTTACACTACTTCTCGTTGTCGGATTGTTACACTGTTTCTCGATGTTGGATTGTTACACTGTTTCTCGATGTTGGATTGTTAGACTGTTTCTCGATGTTGGATTGTTACACTGTTTCTCGTTGTTGGCTTGCTACACTGTTTCTCGATTTTGGATTGCTACACTGTTTCTCGATGTTGGATTTCTGCACTGTTTCTCCATGTTGCATGTTGGATTGTTACACTGTTTCTTGATGTTGGATTGTTACACTGTTTCTCCATGTTGGATTGTTACAAGTTTCTCTATGTTGGATTGCTACACTGTTCCTAGATGTTGGATTGTTACACTGTTTCTCGATGTTGGATTCTTACACTGTTTCTCGATGTTGGATTGCTACACTGTTTCTCGATGTTGGATTGTTACACTGTTTCTCTATGTTGGATTGTTACACTGTTTCTCGGTGTTGGATTGTTACACTGTTTCTCGGTGTTGGATTGTTACACTGTTTCTCGGTGTTGGATTGTTACACTGTTTCTCGCTGTTGAATTGTTACAATTTTTCTCGATGTTGGATTGTTACACTGTTTCTCTATGTTGGATTTTTACACTGTTTCCCGATATTGGATTGTTACACTGTTTCCCGATGTTGGATTGTTACACTGTTTCCTGATGTTGGATTGTTACACTGTTTCCCGATGTTGGATTGTTACACTGTTTCTCAATGTTGGATTGTTACACTGTTTCTCGATGTTGAATTGTTACAGTGTTTCTCTGTGTTGGATTGTTACGCTGTTTCTTGATGTTGGATTGTTACACTGTTTCCCGATGTTGAATTGTTACGCTGTTTCTCGCTGTTGGATTGTTACACTGTTTCTCGATGTTGGATTGCTACACTGTTTCTCGATGTTGAATGGTTACACTGTTTCTCGGTGTTGGATTGTTACACTGTTTCTAGATGTTGGATTGTTACACTGTTTCTCGATGTTGGATTCTTAGCTCTTTGTGGGTTTGCATCGCTGTTTATAGGTCTTGTTTAATTATGCTGTTTCTGAAAGGTGGTTAGCCAGGAGCTTTCTGGGTGTTGATGTATTACAAAGTCTCTCAGTATTTGATTTGCCTGTTGTTTCTCATTGTTTTTGTTTTGTTTTTCGAAGTAGGTTTGTAATGTTGTTTCTCTAAGTTGGTTAGTTACAATTTTTTTCTCGATATTGGTTTTTTATTTTGCTACTCAATGTAAGTTTTTTTAGACTGTTTCGTCATACTGTTTTCTTTTACTATTTCTGCATGAATTGGTTTGTTACGTTACTTTACGATGATGGTTTCTTGTACTGTTTCTCGATATTGGTTTATTACACAGTTTCTTGATACTGGTGTTTTTTTAAACACTTGTTTCAATTCTCGTTTATTTATCTTTTGTTGTTTTTTTAATCTGTTTTTTTATGTTGTTTCTCGGTGCTGTTTTAATGCGCTGTTTATCGATGTTGAGAATGTTACACTGCTTGTCGATGTTGAAATGTTAATATGTTCTATTTAAACAGACATCTGCACCGCCGAGCATTCGTTGTGCACTCTCTGAGACTGCTGTTCATCCATCTCTTGATGTTATCCACCCACTTTTATCGCTGCCTACCTTTCGACCCCATATCTTCGAAATTCTCTCAAGAATGGTTTTCAAAAGAGTGTTATGTCTTTTAATGCCACAACTACCCGTAGCGGTTCAGAGATCAGTTCGGAGTACAAATAAGAATACGGTGAACTCCACAGCGGCAGTATGCGCAACAGGCGGTTTACCGATCTTCAGTAAAAGGGTCCCATGTCAACAATTGTTGCGGCCCATTATACAACTACACAGTCTCGGAGGGTGGACCGACCTGATTCATGACCAAAGGCCTCGGACATTTTCTGCTGCGCTCATCAGACGTTCAGACAAGACGAAATGGTGGCTTTGCAACAGGTATTGTGCGGTTTTGGGGTTATATATTGTCGCTTCGGTAGCAAATAAGCCACCCACCTTCACGACCAGAGTGACAAGTGCACATCTGGTGTATAGGACAGACGTTAATCTTTGGCAATTGGCAGATAAACACTGGCAGACTTCATCGGACACTTTAGCTTAGGAATATACATTTCTTTTCCACTTGGGGCTCGTACCAGTCTACCGAGGTCCATCCCCCACGACGTTCCGTTGTGTCCACAGCCAGCTCAAAGCCCTTTTTTTCAGCTTCACCCAGTTGTTTTAGTGCACGTTTCTCTTCTTTTCCTTACACTCCCAGGTGCTTTAGTGCATTGTATGTGGAGGTGGAGATTAGCCCTCTTGCGCCTACCTCGACGGCGAAGAGTTTTACTGTGTACTCTTCATCTCTCCTCAGACTGGCCACCAATTCACAGTACTTTTCGTTAATTTTCATAATTTTCAATTATTATACTGGTTAAAGAGTTCTGTAATCCTTATTTCCTTCGTCTACATCTCTGAAAGCCAATCAGCACGTATACTTTGATCATTTGTGAATACTGTGTGTTCATAAGCAAACCATTTCACTGCAGAGGCGTTGGAGCCTCGGGGTTTATGCTCCTTAGGCGCCCCTTCCCCTAGAAAATTTGTCAAGGGACTCAGCGGCTGGCTTTCTAACCGTTTATAATATTTGTTTATACGTGACAACAACTGCAGATAGAAAAGTCTGGCAAACCTCCACACCACCCCATGGTAGAAGAGGGGCTGTTAAGTAAGTAAATAAGTTATATGAAACAAAATCTGCATATAGAGAGGTCTAGTAATTTATCTGGCAAACCTCGACACCCAAAGTTAGAAGAAAAGCTATATATAAGTAAGTTGTATGGAACAAAATCTGCAGATAGAGAAGTCTGTCGATCTCTGTGACAAACCTCGACACCCCAAGTTAGAAGAGGAAAGTAAATTATACGTGACAAAATCTATAGATAGAGAAGTCTGTCGATCTCTGTGACAAACCTCGACACCCCAAGGTACAAGAAACGTAAGTAAGTTAGACTTCACACATCATCAAAATATTTTACTGTAAAAATTTGTTTTGTAATTCACTACATGATGATGATTATTATTGTTATAATTAATATTATTATTAATATTATTATTGTCGCTATTATTATTATTATTGTTATTATTATTGTTATTATGGTTATTATTATTATTGTTGTTTTTGTTGTTGCAGTATTTTTTGTTATTATTATTATTATTATTGTCGCTATTATTATTATTGTTATTATTATTATTTTTATTATTATTGTTATTATTATTATTATTATTATTATTATTATCATTATTATTATTATTATTAGGGATCCGTCGTGGTGTAGCGTCTAGACGCTCGCCTGTGGATCTGAAGGTCGTAGATTCAGGTCCTGACGGAGCTGAACGTTTTTCAAAAATGGCTTAGGCTCCAGGTCGACCCAGCCTTAAATGGGTATCAGGTAAAGTCCTGGGAAAGTAAGGCCACCGGCGTGATACTGACCTCATCGCCCATCAATAAAATATTGGTCTAGCCCTATTTGCCCAACACGTCTGAAGGCGCGGCAGAAGGTCCTTCACTTTACAAATAATATTAATACTATTTAAATTTATAGGGACCGTGTTACCGCAGTCGATAAGAGGCTGGTTTTCAAATCCAGCTGCGACTCGCTGCAGCCCACGGTCGGTGTTCGAAACCGGGCGGCTTCCGGGGTTCACCCAGCCTCTATGAAATGGGTATCAGAGTGATACTCTGGGGTAAATGGAGGAACGTCGCTGTAGCTACAGAGTTACGTGCGAACGGCGACACAGGCGGACAGTTTTTATCAGCTGTCCCCACTGGTGGCAGAGCACGCATGGTTTATAACCGTGTGCAATGACACTGGTTCACATCTCCCGACTTTAACTTTATCTTTTACTATTATAATTATGCACTTATTCAGAGCTTGTAAGTTTGAGCACACACCAAACCCCAAGGAAATGTAACATGCAGACATCCCACCCACCCACCCCCCCCCCCCTTTTTTTCCACCCAAAAAAGAGTTGCTTACGCTTCATTGTGCACATCTTTGGTATATACTCCACTAGGTATGGTGGGCATGGCGCTAAGCTGTGATTGTATGGAGCCACTGACTGCATCCCCGGACGATGCCATAGCTGCGGAGAGAGCTGTTCATTTTAACATAGGATGGTAAGTAAACAAGGTCATATAATAATAGAAACTCTACAGAGAAACGAGTTCTATATGAGACTTCCAATCATCGGAAAGAGGTTCCCCTCCAGTAAATGTTTCGGCTTTTTACTTACCTAATAATCTATGGGAACGTTACAGGACTTTTGAGATTTGGAACATAGGATTATGAACCCTTTATGAAGCTGAAGCAGTTGAAGAGTTGAAGAACTGATCCATGAGTTATCTGATTACAGAATGGATATAACAGCGATTTCAGAAATATGATGGACAGGACAAAGTTTCATGAAGGCAAATGGAATGATCATAGTGTTTGGAGGAAACACTCGAAACAAACATGAATTAGGGACAAGATTTGCCATCAAGAAAAAGCTGTGGGAAAGTATTCTAAATTTGAAGCGGTAAATGATAAGATCAGTAAGTTATGAATAAAAGGAAAATAAAAACATATTATGATGATTAATGTGCATGCACCCAGTGACGTTAAAAAAAAAAGATTATATTAAGGATGATGTATATGATCACTTTAAAAAAAAGTAAAGGACCCTTTTCCACGCCTTTGGGCGTATAGGGCATATAGGGCTAGACTATATTTTTATAGACCAATCGGCACAAGATGTGTGATGTGGTGAGCATCACGCCGGCCGCCTTTACTTCACGGGCCGCACCCGGTACTTATTCAAGGCTGGGTCGACCTGGGAGCCAAGGTCATTTTTGGAAAAAGTCCGGCTCCGCCAGGGAGCGAACCCACGACCTTCCGATCCGCGGCGAGCGTCTAGCCGCTCGGCCACGGCGACTCCCATATGATCACTTATCATAGAGGAAACTCAAAAACGGGACATACTGATTGCCTTAGGAGATTTCAATGCCAAAATAGAAAAAGAAAGCACCCATAAAATTGTAGCAGGCAGGGAAAGCCTACACATACATTCAAATCATAATGGATAGAGATTAATCAACCTCTCAGTAGCCAAAGGACTACAGATAAGCAGCACCAGATTTCAAAGAAAAGATGTACATAAACAAACCTGGTAATCATGTGAGAAGATAACTTATAATCAAACAGATCACATTTTAATAAATAATAGAAATGCATTGAACATATATCAAGCTAAAAGCTACAAAGGAGCTGAGTGTCACAGTGACCCTTGATTGGTTGGTACACAATTAAAAATCAATCTTAGGAGATTTTTCTACACCAAGTTGCAAAGATCTAATCCAGAGTACAATAGAGAAAGGCTACTAAAAACATCCATATGAGTGAAATCAGCAGATGAATTAAAACTTGAAAATGAAAATTTGCAAAATACTTCAGAGGAAAACATTGACCAAACCTGGCTGGATATTAAGTATATAATTCAAACCACTGCAGAAGAATGTCTTGGTGTGTCCTCTAAACAGAAAGAAATGGGTCGATTAAAAATGTGAAATAGTAGTCAGTGATTAAAAAAACATGCCAGACAGATGTGGCTTAATGATGTTAGCAGCATACGAAAGAAAGAAATATCTAGAACAGAATGTGATGTAAAGAAGCTACAAACGTAGTTAGGCAGCAGAAGCGAGAAGACATAACCAATATTGTGATGGATATGGAAGCTAACCATCATAACAACGAATCAAGAAAGTTATTTTTTAAACACCGGAAGACAAAAACGAAGGCATCAACAAAGCATATGTAGTTTAAAAAATCACAATGGCAATATGATAAATAATAATGAAGATATATGCTGGCTGCGTGGATTTTTATCATGGTACGGGGCGTCGCAGGTCAACCCAGCCTAAAACGGGTACCAGGTTGGGCTGTCCTGGGAAAGTAAAGACAGCCGGCGTAATGATGACCACATTACCCACCGAGTGCTGATGGTCTGTAAAAATATGGGCGCTCTTCCCATATGCCCGATACGCCTAAAGGCGTGGAAAGGGATCTTTACTTTTATATGTGTAACATATGTGGAAGGAATACTTTGATGAATTGTTAAATCCATTAAATATTTGTCCATAGAAGAGATACTAACATATAAACCAAATACTAAAGAACCTGATTTTGAAGAAGTACTGTATGTCATAACACGGCTTAAAAACACTAAAGCAACTGGTGCTGATTGAATTGCTGCTGAACTTTTTTTTTTTAAAGGTGGTTATGCATTACATGTAAAGATATATGAATTAATAAAACTAGTTTGGAAGACGGACGAAATTAGCCCATGAGTGGAAAGACGCATTATTAATACCAATTTTTAAGAAAGGAGACAGAAATAAATGTGAAATATCTAAAGGTTGAGAATCTGTCATAATGTTGTCATTATATCCGAATGTGTCAGTCTATTTTAATGTTGTCAATCTATCTGGATGTTGTCAATCTATCTAGATGTTGTCATTCTATATGGACGTTGTCAATCTATCTGGATGTTGTCAATCTATATGGATATTGTAGATCTATCTGGATGTGACAGTATATCCAATATTGTCAATCTATCCAAGGATAGATTGATATCCAAGGGAATCTGGCCGACGCTTGAGACTCAGTGGAAAGGCGAGACGGATATACAGTCAGACAGTTACTGGTACCATCGGAATTTTAACTCTTCGCTTGTTGCTGAAGATCAGGACGGATCGCTTATGGGAGTGTCTCATGTGTTATGATGTCGATTCTTAATTCAACATTCAACATTTGTCAATCTATTCGAATGTTAGGATTAAAGTGGGATGTTGTAAATCTATCTTTATGTTATGACTCTATCTGGATGTTGTGAACTTATCTTGATGTTGTTAATCCACATTGATATTGAAAGCTTATCTAGATCAATACAGTTAGAGACGAGACATTTCTCATAGCTTTAATGCAGTGTGACGAGCGTCGCACCATGAAATGATTTGGGCCTTACAATTGGCATATTCCCATAATCATCCTTGGATACACTGAAGCCAGTCTATATTGCGAAGGCAGCACTATTTTGTTTTAATTAATAACAAAGAAAGTCTTGGTTGCTAGGTTTGCCAACGCCATATTTTCTGGAAGTGGCGACTACCCACAAGTGATGAAAAAGTTCATTGGAGACAAGAGCAGGCGTCAAGGGTTTGCTTCCAGCAGACTACCAGAGTTTACGGACGCCGAGAAAATACTAAACAATGGTAAACTATCACTGGTGTTTTCTTGTTGAAAACAGTTATTAGTTTTCTTCTTGCTGTGGCAGAGGTAAACTATCCCTGATTTATTCTTCCTGTAAAACTTTTAACGGTCAAACCATAGCTTGTGACCTATTTGTGCAAAATACATAACGACAGAAAGACAGGCAAAGGCAAGAAAAAGGGTACCGCTTGGTGGAATGAAGAAGTCAAAGAAGCAGTGTCAAATAAAAAGAAGATGTTTCAAATATGGTTAAAAACAAAAGACGAAAAGGATTACATTAGGTACAGACTAACCCGAAGAGACACCAAGAGAACAATAAAGAAATCCAAAGAGGAATCATGTGAAAAAGTATGGTGAACACCTAAAACACAGCTATGTACAGTAATCATCAAGAGACTTTTAGAAGAAGTGTGGAAAGCGATGCGATTAAGAGAAGCAAAGCTTCAATTCCCAACATCAGTCATAAATGATAAAAATGGAAAAAACCATTATTCAGCCAAAAAGAAATTAAAAAAGGATGGGAGGAATATTTTAAAAAGAACTTTTGAACCCGTTTTTCGGGAATACATGAAACAGCAGATTCCCTTCAAGGGGCTCCAGATCATCTAGAACCACACATCCTGCGGGATGAAGTAGAGAAAGTTTCAAAAACAAGTAAAAGACACAAAGCAGCTGGTATTCGACGGAATATACAACAGAAGTCATCCAGGCTGGAGGGGACACTATGATCACCTGGCTGGAGAGAATTTTTCAATAGAGCATGGGCAGAGAGAAAGGTCCAGTGGATTTGGCAAAGATCAGTTGTAGTACCTATCTGGAAGAAAAAGGAAACAAAGAGAGAATGTGAACTTATAGAGGAATATCTTTACTAAGTCATGTGTGGGAAAATGTATGCAAAGATCTTAGAAGGTAGATAAGAGCAAAGGTTGAACCTCTACTGAGTAAAGCACAATTCGGTTTCAGAAAGGGCGAGGTTGCACTGATGCCATATTTGCACTAAGACAAGTCTGTGAAAAGACACTCGAATACGATAAAGAGCTGAACGTGGTCTTTGTAGATCAAAGAGAAGGCATTCGACCGTGTAAGACAGAGATGTGCTGTGGAGAATTCTTGACGATTACGGAGTTGCAGGGTCAATTATTAGACAACATCAGAGCCCTCTATGAAAAAAGTGAAAAGTGCGTAAGAACATCTAGTGGTCTTTCTGAATGGTTCAAAGTCACAACTGGTGTCAGACAAGGATGTGTACTGTCACCATTACTTTTCATAACATACATGGATAAGATCACTGTAGAAGCAAACCCAGACGTGTATGCTATAAACGAATTACTTTTTGCTGATGATCAAAGCATACTGTATCAAAATGAATATGATCTACAGGAACATCTGACTACTCTCAACAACAGCTGTTTACAACATAATATGAGAATCAGTACAGAAAAAACAGAAGTTATGAAGATCAGCAGAAAACACAGGCCACTGAATATAAATGTTGGAAGTGCCAAAAATCAAGCAAACCAAAAGAGTTCAAATACTTGGGCAGTATATTTACAGAGGATGGAAGAATGGACAGAGAGATAGAAACACAGAATCACAGGAAAGCAAATGCTGTCACATACCAACTATCACCTCTGCTTAAACATCCAGATATAACCATGAAGACCAAAAAGACAATTGATAAACACCATTTTCATTCCAACACTCTGCTACCAGTGCCAGACATGGACAATCAACAAGACCCACGAAAGAAAAATAGAAGCCAGTGAAATGAAATTGTCTAAGAAAAGCAGCGAATAAGACCAGGACTAGTACAGGATAAAGAACCATAGACATTAGAAACCACTGACCCTTCACCCCTCTTACAAAACTACACCATGTTTAGACTACATAGAACATCAAAGAATGAAATGGTTTGGACATCTAACCATGATGAAAAAATGATCAAATAACATCACACATTTTCAACCAAAGAAGCGTACAGGATATAATAAGCAAGAGGAAGACCAAGGAAACGGTGGATTGACGGTGTCTCCGAACCTGCCAAAAGCATGGCCATCAGACCATCAGATGCCTGCCCGCCTTGCTTATGACAGGAACTTGCATCTCCCCCCACCGAACGCTTTAGCGGCATACGTGGAAGAAAAAGTAAGGGTAAAGTAACTAACGACACACAATCCTCAGCACGTGTGGTCTTAAAAAAGCTGTAAAATATTCAAATCGATCAATCTTGATGCTAAGTAACCGTCATCATCTTGCATCATCATCATCATCATCATCATCATCATCATCACCATCATCCTTATCATCACATCATTTCCAATAATCCACAATCTCCTGCAAGACATGTATTATTCGTGTGCCGACACACCTCCATGCCATGTAAAAAAAAACAACAAGAACGGTCAAGAATCTTCTCCTCGTTGTCTTCCTCTGCCCTTCTTCCCACAGATCTTCCAGTGGTCACAAAATGTTCTATTTTTCCCTCTTCTCATCACATGACCGACAAATGCATGACTGGTCTCCTTCTGACTCAGTCTGTGATATTTGTTCTTCGTGCTCTCCGCCGTCTTTCAAAACCTCTTGGTTGCTCTTTTTAGCTGTCCCAGGTATTCTGAAGCATTCTTCTCTCTGTAAAACCACATCGCTAAGGCATCAAGAGATTGTTTTGCCTTCTATACCGCCTTGTCCAGGATTCACGGCCGATATGTTGTCGTCTTCTAGCTCTAGAATATTCAAATCATCTACTTGAGCTAAGAAAACCATTAAACCACCAATATGTCTTCCTGGTGTAACTGAAGGAAAAGACAAACCACATGTTTTTTCTTGAAGGAACTAAACGGCAAACTACCTCTTGTGTCTTCTTGGTTGGTAACCGACAATTAACCTTCATTTGTGCCTTTTTGGGGGGTAATTAGGAAATGCTGTGTGTCTTGACTACGTGGGGGCGGGATTGGGGGGGGGGGGTCCCGAAAGGGTTTTTCACATGGGTCACCAAGCACCATAGGAAAGCATCTTATTCATTGAAAGTTTTTGAAGGACAAATAATCGCTTATGGTACGCCACAACCATGAGGGAACTGTATTGAAGGGTCGCGGCTTTAGGAAGGGTTGAGAAACCCTTGTAACTAGTGGGAAGACTTTCAATAATTGGATAGCCTGATAACATTAATATAGATCAGGGCTATTCCACTGGCGGTCCGCGGTACAAATCTGGCCCACGAGGGCCTAGTAAATAGCCCGCGGATCCATTGTCAATTTGTATCAAGACAAACAATTCTTCAACATTTTGGCCCCTGAGTACAACTTAGTTGCATAGCCCTTCACTATTCAGCAAGATACAAACATTCATGACAAGATAAACGAACGTCCAAATAAACATGGTGTAAGGAGGCTTGCCTGCTGCACAGAAAGATCGTGGGTTTAGCACCTGGCGGTGCCAGACATTTATTATAATGACTTTGTGCTGCCAAGTCAAGCCAACCCTTGAAATTAGGTACCAAGATGAGGTCATGGGAAGTAAATGGAGGTCGGCGTGATGCTGACCACATCACTCACCAAGTGCCGATTTGTGTATGAAATATATGGTCTAGTCTTTCTGCTATACGCTCAAAGACATGGAAAATTGTCATTTCAACAGTTGATAGATTCAAAATTACGGAGACATTTAAAAAATCTGAATAGAATTCAATATCCAAACGATTATAACTCCGATTTTTGATATCCAGAAAGATGATATTCTAGAAAGATTTTCAGCGCATTTTAGAATTGGGAACTAAAAAATTTCTTTTTAAATCCAGATGATTTTTGATACGTAGAATTTCACGAAATTGACTTGCAACACCAGATGACTCAAGGGTTTAACAGATTTTCCCCGTCCTAAAAGGTTCTGCTGCTTTTGGGGTCAACCCCTAATTTTCCCCCTCTGGGGAGGAACAAAACCCACCGGACTCGACCCCCAGTATTTTA
>CAJHNH020005995.1:0-15880 GCA_905116865.2 Candidula unifasciata
TTCCATCTTTTGCATGCTATCTGTCTTTGCTACATTGCTTCAAGGTCTCTCTTTGGCAGTTGGTACCACTCCATTCATGTCAGATAAGTAAACTCACTCACCTAACTGTTTTTAATGACTTATATGACTGAAATGCTGTGACAGACCCTCGAAATATGACAGCTTTTTTTTTTCTATACAGTTTACAATAGATGGCTGCTGTCATTTTATTTGCCATTCTACTTTTAATGTTGTAGTTTCATCAGTAAATTTTCTTGTTTCAGTAATATCTGTTACCTTTCTTTAAATTTGCCACATGGAGCATATTTTATGTAACTTAGTTCATAAATTAGAACTGTTATCCACTAGCTAAAAAGTAGGCACTGCCATCAATTGTTAATGAAAAACAGCCGTTTTTGATTTTAGCTACCTTTATAAGGTTTTTTTTTCTTCTTAAGTTTCGTGTGTGTGGAAATGACAGTTGGTTACAACGTTTAAAAAAAACAAACATTCTCACGTTATCTCCACCATTGCTAATCCCAAGCCCAGATGGGGAAGGATGAGAGTTGTGTATTAGGCCAGCCCTCCCATCCTGTAAACAATTAATTTATTACAGGAAAATCATTTTTATTCAACAATTATGATGAATTAAGAGTCAACATCATATCTTTTGGGACAATTCCGTAAGCGCTCTGTCCCCGTCTTCAGCAGCAAGCGATGGGTTCCAATTCGGATGGTACCAATAACTCTCTGTACATACACTTTGCCTTGAGCGTTGAGTCTCGAGCGTCGGCCAAATGCTCTAGTAACTCCCTGCAGTGCCATTCTCCTCAGACAGTAATGATAGCCCTGGTAACTCCCCGCAGTGCCATTCTCCTCAGACCGTAATGATAGCCCTGGTAACTCCCCGCAGTGCCATTCTCCTCAGACCGTAATGATAGCCCTGGTAACTCCCCGCAGTGCCATTCTCCTCAGATACCGTAACTGAGTGCCAGCTCCTGGTGATAGCCCAGGTAACTCCCCGCAGTGCCATTCTCCTCAGACCGTAATGATAGCCCTGGTAACTCCCCGCAGTGCCATTCTCCTCAGACCGTAATGATAGCCCAGGTAACTCCCCGCAGTGCCATTCTCCTCAGACCGTAATGATAGCCCAGGTAACTCCCCGCAGTGCCATTCTCCTCAGACTGTAATGATAGCCCTGGTAACTCCCCGCAGTGCTATTCTCCTCAGACCGTAATGATATATGTGTGACTCCGCATTGTTCACTCACTTCCAAAGGGCCCTCACAACATGGCGTTTACTTTCTGTCTCATTTCGCTACTTGGAATTTGTTGAGGCTTATCAGGTTTGACTTTTACTAACAATCTGCCCAAAGAACTTTGCTTCTGCCATCTCCTGAAGATGTTTCCCAAATGTGACAGGGTCTGGTCATTCCAAAACCGCTATTACGGCTTGTTTGGGCTTTCTTGGGGTGATACTTCTCTGCAAAGTCATTGGTTTTGTCTCGAGACGGGTACACAAAGATTGCGCGAGGTGCCGTTACTAATTTTGAATCAGATACGAGTTCCTGTTTTAAAGAAGGGTCGTTTACCAATCAGAAGTGTTCACGTCTAAACAGGACTTAAACTGATCTACAAGTATACCAAAACGAACGAATATCAATCTAGTAATATAGATTTAATCTGCACCCTGGTGGCAGGCTGTCCATCTTATCTCTTGTTCTCTATCTGTACTATGCACATGGTTGATGAAGACACCTTTTGGTGATTGAGGGGGGGGGGGGGGTGTGGAGTTGGCCATGAACCGTATACGCTTGTTTCTGCAGTGAGGTGACATCTTCGATTCCTAGCATAGACTCTGTAGCTTTCGATATTTATATTGTCTATTGCGTTTTTCTGCCTTTCTGCTTATTTCTATGAGTGCCAATGAATACATGTTTTTAGTTTGTTTTTTATATATGTATAAATATAGATATTAACATTTCTCCAGCCGTTTATTTATGTGAATATACTTGATTATGTCCTACATCAGGATTGCCACTACAGGGCTTTTGAGAACTTTCTTTCTCAGCTTGATTGACATTGCGATCTCTGTATGTCAGTTGAGAGGATTCATGTTTTTCTTGTTTGTTGCAGGCGTAGACTTAGTTGTAATGAACATGACCAGATACTGAAAAATATGACAGGCAATAAATTGTGCAGGTTGTTGATTGTGTTCTTACTATTTAAAGGTGGATTGCACAAATAGTACTTCATCATGCGAAATGCTACTTGTGTTTGCGCTATTCTGCATTTCACAATCTTTATAAACATATTCCATCTGCTGCTATCCGTATACCTAAGTATTGAAACATGTCAACTTTCTTCAGTTTTGTCCAGTTTACTTTAATGTTGCATTTTGAAGAAGGCTTTGTGTGTGTGTGTGTGTGTGTGTGTGGAACCCGGAAATAGTGAGTTTTTATTTATTGAGGATGTAATCATTAGTCTAAATATTTACAAGAAGCAGGGTGACCCTCTTTGCTGAAGCCATGCTGGCATTAATGTTACATCTAGGCTTTCTTTTGGGAATTACCTCCAGTTTCTGTGTCTCCTCTTTATTACATTTTTGAAAGATTTACTATTTTGGATCACACATAAGTCTCACAAGCTGTCTAAAAATAGATCCCGCCTCACAAGAATTAATTGTTTTGTTACGTGCGGTCCGTAACACGATGCTGTCAGATGTCGCCCCTTTTATAGACTTAAATAATGCAGGTAGAATACCTTATAATAATGACTACGCCAGATAAAAACTGACCAAAGTCACATTCATCTATATGGTCTGCTTGTAACATCCGAACAGCGTAAGTTCTAATAAATTGGAGAGTAGTAAAGTGTTACAATTTTTGTTTTGTTTTCTGTAATGGATTGCGTACCATTCTATCCATTTTATATAGGATTGCCTGACCACTGTTTGTAATTATTAGGACTACGGCCTCAAGGGTGGGAAAGACGAGGGTAATCAGTGTTTGAATGTTTTCGTATTAATAATTTTGTTACTTAGTTTTTTATCCACACAATAACTGATTAGTTAGATAAGCGGTCTTCTGATTTTCAACAAAATAATGTGTCGTCTTAATATGAGGATGCACGTTTTTATTGAAGGGGTGGGGGGTGGGGGGGGGGGGGGGGGGGGGGGTTGAATCTCACACATTCTGATTTTGGTCCACGCAATAATGTTTTTCCTTTAGATGGTTAATATTCGTTTGTTGTCCACACAATAATGGGTTGTTAGATGGGTAATATTAGTGTGTCGTACCCGAGCAGTAGTTAGTTTCTTATCCACATAATACATTTTATTATTTTACACGTTTTTTCAGGTGCAGCCATGACATATTGTTTGAAGTTATGAAGAAGCAACGAAAATATTTGTATTGTTGGGTGTCGCCATAACACGAGGAACTGTATTAAAAGGTCGCCACAACACGTGGAACTGTAATATAGGGTCGCGGCATTAGGAAGGTTGATAATCACTTGGGTGGCCAAAGATAAGAGTAAATTGGACGGCATCAAGATGTGGACGAACAGCAATCTGAGAGAGTGTACTACCGAGACAAGAGAGAGAGTGTGTTGGGGATCCACATCAGCCAACCTTCATTGTGAAGACGGCAATTGATTGATTGATGAAAACATCGACTAAGGGTTTAATTTAAATCAGGTGCGTTGGGACGCAAATCGAAGATATGGCAGCCTAGCTGTACATTTTAGAAATAATCTTAATAATAATAATACCACCGACAACAAAAACAATAAAAATAATCAGTGTGAAATAATTTAAAAAAAAAAAAAATTAAAAAGGCAGTTTGGATATTTCGGCCACATTAAAATACGTAAAACTTTTGTTTAAAAACCATACTGGAGGGGAAAGTTGAAGGCAAGAGGTCGACAAGCGGTTCTCAACCTGTGGGTCTAACGACCCTTCCACGAGGGTCACCTTAGACAATCGGATATCACATATTGTTTGAAGTTATGAAGTAAGTGTTTCATGATTTTTTTGTTTGAATCTTAAGCAACGAAAAACTGTTGGCGTTGACTTAATTACTGGTAAAATCACCGTGTTCTGTTCACAAAATAATATCGTCGTAAAAAAGAGAAAACCGAAATATTTAGTATTCACATAATAATAACTCTGTTGTACCTTCTCCTGATTGTTCCTCCTTAAATCCTCCTTTCTCATTTTCTCCTGCTTAAAATTATTCCTCCTCCTCCTTCTTAATTTTCTTCTTCTTCTTCTTTCTGTTCTTCTCTTTCTTCTGCTTCTTATTCCTCCTCCTCCCCTTCTTCATTTTCTCCTCCTTCTTCTTCTTCTTCTTCTTCTTCTTCTTCTTCTTCTTCTTCTTCTTCTTCTTCTTCTTCTTCTTCTTCTTCTTCTTCTTCTTCTTCTTCTTCTTCTTCTTTTTTTTCTTCTTGTTCTTCTTCTTCTTCTTATCCCACCCCCCCCCCCCTCCTTCGTTTCTCTAGTCCTTTAAGTACTGAGATTATGGTATTTACGGCCTGGAATATTACTAGCTCTGTGTAACATGTGCTGTGAGCCATAATATCCCAGCGACAAGATAATTCCAAAGGTTTTGGGTTCGAATCCAAATTAGTTTATAAGTCACATGGGCCCTTACTGTGACTCATTCTTAAATCTGTACTAGAAATCAAGAAATGTGATATGAAAAGGGATCTTCAAGATATCAGCTGATGGGCGGTCGTGTAGCGGCTAGACGCTCGCCTATGAATCCGAAGGTCGAGGATTCAAATACGATCGATGCTGGAGTTTTAAACTTTTCACAAATGACCTCGGCTGTCACGTCGACTTTTCCTTAAATGGATACCAAGTAAAAGTCGTGGCAAGTAAAGGCGACCGGTGCCACGTTAACCGCATTCCCCACAGAATGAGTATTAGTCAGTAAAATATAGGCCTAGCCCTAAATGCCCAATACGTCTAAAGGCGTGGAACATGGTCTTTTATTTTACTTGGAGGAAAAGGGGCTGCGTGGTCTCGAGGCTTGGTGTCCGCCTGAGTGCTAGAGGTTCCGGGGTCAATTCCAGGTAAGGGCTGGGATTTTTTTCACGTGGACTTGGACTTCTGGCAATTCCTCCTGGTCTTTGGGTAATAAGTTTGGACGCCCATACGCATTGTTGCGCACGTAAAAATTATCTTGGCAGTTGGAAATCGAAAATAGTAGCATAACGGCGCTGCCCAAGCAAAATGTGGAGTTAAAAATCTACCTTAAGTGTTTCAGAATCCTCGCCAGTGCTACAGAGCCTGTGCACTGTGCTGAGCTTCTTCGGACTCAAACTCGAGTTAGAAGAAGAACGGAGCACTTATGGGTTCTCTACCCGTGTGTCATGGTTTTGATCGGTTGCTCATACCTGAAACTTGGAAAAGAGGGGGGGGGGAGTATTCGGGCTGTAGTAGTAAACAGGATATAGATTGTTCCTGACAGCGCGTTGACTAAATAGACCATAGTAGGATTTGTGTATGTATGGTAACTTTAACAGGAGAGGTCACTTTACCGGTGATCGTGACTGGGCGCGGTTTGTGTGCGGTCTGCTGGTAAACGTAATCTGTTCCCAGGGAGGTTGCAATTTCTACTTCATCTACGTCATCAATCTTCCTAGTAAGGAGTAATGGAATGTGCGTTATCAGGTAAGTAAACAGAGGGGAAACCCTTACATATATAATAAACAAATAAACAGTGTACTGATATGCACTCATAGAAAGAAGTAGAAAGATAGAAGGACACACCAGACAACAAGATTGTCTTGTCCTTCTTGTTGTGGAAAAAGAGGGGGGGGGGGGAGGGGGATTAACCAGATTGTCATTTTGCCGTTGATATTGTTTTCTTTACTGGAGTCTAGATACGCCAGCATACGTACTTGATTGTGTTAATGTTAAAGTAGTATTTGTTCAAATTGTTTTTAGAATAATTTATTAGCACTTCATGTATCCATTATGGAGAGCGTCTGTCGAACAGTTAACCCGCTCAACTGCCATTCCAGAGACCCGTAGTTCGAACCGCCGTTTAAAGCGGTGTATTTTGTTTGTTTGTTGTTGAAACTGTCGCAGGCAAAAATTAAATCTTTAATCTGCACATACTAAGTGGCCCTAACCCATAGGCTTAAAATAAATTGTGTACCCTAATAAAGTAAAACAACAAAGGACCGTTTTTTACACGAGGGACGCAAATGGCATATGCTACTTCTTATATTTTTATATACGAGTCGATGGGTATATTAACATCACGCCAGCCGTCTTTATTTCCCAGAAGCTTACATGGTGCGCACTTTAAACTGGGTCGACATGGTAGCCAAGGTCATTTTGGGGGAAAAAGAGGGGATAAAACAGGCTCCATACGGATTCGAACCCACGACCTTCGGGCCAGAGGCGAGCATCTAGCCGCGACTTTACCACGGTTGGATCTTCTACCCTAATAAAATGATGTAGTAAGCGCAGTAACAGATTTAGTCCATGTAACCTCTGGAGATAACCTAGCTTCTACTTTTCCATTGCTTACTGGAAAATATGATGTGTGTGAACATGATAAAATCAGTTATAAGCAGCATGTTTTCATCCCTGATCAAAACACTCATTGATTTCTGTACTGACATAGCGTGACTAATGGTTTAATATAAGCCCTTCCTGCTGTGGTTTGTGGTCTTTCATGGTTATCTGAGGTCAAATCTGGTTGCTATTACTTTATAATATAGTATATATATATTATGTTATATTTGTATCATATCTTAGTAACGATTTGTCAGAATCGAAAAAATATGTATAGAGAAGTCCCTTTCCCCAAATCTATCAATATTTGCGCTTGATGACGTTTAGTGATATTAGCTATTAGTAAGGATTTTTTTTTAAATTGAATAATCTAGTCAGATTTTCTCTGTGTGTATGCTTTAAAGCGATTGTTACCTAAATTAAATTGAGTGTTTTAACATATAATTTGTTGGGGGACGTACATTACTTTGCTGAGCAGGGTTTCGGGCTTAAGAGAAACTAGAACTCGTCATAAGATCTTCTTCGGGGGAGAGGGTGTGGGGAGGTAGTAACAAGCACTTGTTTGTTGGAGAGGGGGAGTAATAAATAGTAGTGTTAAGTATCGGACGCGTCACTCACTGACTGACTGACTGACGTTCAACCGCACCATGACGTTACACCGAGCGATAAACACCTGGTGACACAGAGTGCCACCATTCACATGTGGATCACCCGGGGTAGGTCTCAGAAACCCCGTTCAAACCATAGTTTGGGTTATATTAGGGCCCTGACAACAAATATAGCGATCATCATTGGGACGCAGTATAACATTGGGGACGTCACTGCAGTCTTAAATACAGCTACACATAATAGTATTTTTTTTTAAAGTAAAGGACTCTTTTCCACGCCGTTAGACATATAGGGCTAGACCTATATTTTTATAGACCAATCGGCACAAGATGGGTGATGTGGTCAGCATCACGCCGGCCGCCTCTAATTCCTGGGACTGCACCCGGTGCCTACTCAAGGCTGGGTCGATCTAGGAGCCAAGGTCATTTTTGAAAAAAGTCGGGCTCCACCAAGGAGCGAACCCACGACCTTCCTATCCGCGGCGAGCGTCTAGTCGCTCTGCCACGGCGATTCCCTTACACATAATAGGCATGAAGTAATTTGCCACACTGGACTGCTGAGCAGACTATATCTATCTATACCTATCTATCTATGTATCTATCTATCTATCGGGCGGTCGGTCGGTCGGTCGGTCGGTCGATCTGTCTGTCTGTCTGTCTGTCTGTCTGTCTGTCTGTCTGTCTGTCTGTCTGTCTGTCTGTCTGTCTGTCTGTCTGTATACAGTTCATTCTTTCAGTAGCACACAGCTTGGGCAGTATTGTGGAGAATGTGTGTTTCCCATCTTGCATGCAACACTTGGTCTCTGTACTACTTCACAGACTGTGTTCGGTGGACAAGACAAACTTCGTATCTGATAACTGGTGGGTACTATGTTTACACACCATCGACGACAGGGTTACTTATTGGCTTGCCTGTAGACGACTTCATAGCCAGTCGGGAGAGTATTTGGGTCCGTCTCCTTTGTTCGCATCACCACTGCAGGAATCCTTTTCAGAGATCTTGATGGCGTGATTTAAAAAAAAATTGTATATATATATACATATTTCTAAAGGGTTTGACCCCCACTGTTATCTTTTCTACCCACAGCATAAACCAAACCATGTGACATATTTCTAAAGGGTGTGACCCCCACTGTTATCTTTTCTACCCACAGCATAAACCAAACCATGTAAAAAAAAAAAAAAAAACTTACATACATCTTACTGAAACATAATATAACAGAAGGACACACTGAGGATATATCTTCTAGTTCTTTGATTCATCGAAAACTCTGTCGTTACTACATTAGCCTTGACGGTTATTCCTGAAATTGATTTTATTACACAGCCCACGGCTTCGACCCTACAGTTTCCGCGGCACGTCTCAAGTGCATTGCAGTGCCTTCTGTGTACGTCTTCGAATTCGAGTCAAAAGTAAACGAATTATACACTGATGTATTTATTTGTTTATTCCTTACATTTTTACATTGTAAAAATAAAGTTGTTTTCCTTCACTATTTCCTCAACTGGTCTCTGTAATAGATATGTGATATTTTCAAGTATGCTTGCCATTTCATGCGATTAAAATTTATGAATTTGCATTAGAAATCAATAGAAGCATTGTCCTGGAACAGTGTAGTTTGTGAATTTTCAAAGTGGGTAATATCTATCCTTGGGAGATGCGGTAACGATCCAGGGCGCGGTAGTAACCACTGTTTGTTTTCTCTCATTAAAAAATATTTTTCTTTTTGTTTTTGTTCTTTTCTTTCTTTCTTCTTCTTCTTCTTCTTCTTCTTCTTCTTCTTCTTCTTCTTCTTCTTCTTCTTCTTCTTCTTCTTTTCTTCTTCATTTTCTTCGACTTCTTCTTCTTCTTCTTCTTCTTCTTCTTCTTTTCTTCTTCTTCTTGTTTAAGAAAATGAGTAGTCTTTGCAGTAAGCCCTACGCTTTTTGATAGGTGGAACCTTTTTTTGAGTCACTTTCTATACCTTATCCTTAGGTCTACCATATCCTATGTCTTGTTAATGGTGTTTAAAAATGATGTTACGGAGTGAAGGAAGACAGGATAGATAGCATTATAATGTAAGGACAAACATATTCACAGTGCCCATGCAATAATTTTTTGTCAAACTGTGAAATGTACCCTAGCAGTCAGCATATGTTCATCTATCATCAATGGGCTTTCTTCCGAATAACAGGGCCTCAGTCACGTGTAAATTGCGCACTTCTGGGGACTATTCCGCCATCTCTGAACTGCGAACTTCCAGGGACTATACCGCAACCGCCGAGGGTATTCCGTACGCCGCTCACGCGGCGTGGATTGGGGCTAAACTAGATGGCTGGGACTCACGAGCAAATAAAATACTCTCGGTGGTGGCGGAAGTGCGCAATTTAAGTCGCCGGAAGTGCGCAATTGACACGTGACTGAGGCACTGTAGGGTATATTTTCTGCCTCGATAATTTGGGTCCGTTATTCAGACGACAGCCCATCAATGTTAATGATATTGTTAAAAAAAAAAAAAAAGCCCATAAAAGTTCTTCCAAAAGCGCAATAAATCAGATCTGTAAAACGGATGTGCCCTCAACACTCAGGTTTTGGAACAAGACTTAAGTGCTGAGGTGGACTAACAACTAGAACTTTCCGCCGTGGTTACAGCTGGTGAACGAAAAGAAGAAGAAATTACTTTTCTTTCAGTATATTTTACATTGTCGGTATGCTTTTGAGAAAAAGTATCAATACGTGTTTTGCTTTCTCATACAACATTTTCAAATTCATCTTATAATGGAAGCCAGAACCTCCGATATACTTTTTCCGCAAAGGGATCTTTCACCGCTTCCTCTTTTTCTTTGTTCATCGACTACAAGCTCCGTCGGAAAGTCCTTGTTACGCGTATATTTGGATTGGACTTTGTGCCCAGGCTTGAGTTTTACGTGTACTTCCGTTTAGCTGGCTTATTTGTGTGCAGGTGGTTGTTTCTTGCCGGTAAAGCAGACGCACTCCGACTTCGAAGGGGGTCCGCATTTAGCGGACTCCTGCGACGAAGCTTGCTGGGGAGGCAGTGGGCCTGTTCTCGTTTTTCCCACAATGGGGAACCGCAACCCACACGAGACAGAACGCGATGTTTAGTTCTTCGTGAGGTGCCAAATCTACGAGGACCGCGTATTCCGCTGAGTTTAAGCTGGGTGGTATTTTTAACGGTGAATGCAGTTAGCACACATTTAAAGTGACTGAGTACTTTCCCCTAGAGCTCACTCGTGTCATATGGTTTCGCGTTGCAATAAGTTTGGACCATTGCGACAAGGTGACAAAGTAGAAGATGCACACAATTTCACTTGGCAAATTTCCCTTTATTTCACTGAATTTTTTTCCTGGAAACACCACAGAGCTCATGTGAGGTGCATACGGAGGACCGTTCGGGAACCTGGTGTCTGAAGTTATCATTCATTCATGTCCTTTTGTGTCATAACAAACCTGCTGTTTTTGTTTACTAGTAAATCTCATCATGTTCATCTTGTGCCTCGGAGTGTCGTGTCAAGTAGTAATCATTGGAGAGTATCTGTTTGTATGCTTCTCATAAGGTGATTCCTAGGGACTATCTTATTATTATTCGCTCTTTCCGTCTCTAACTTGTCTTTCGATTTTCACTTGGTCTGTATATTATTTATGTTGAAACATTTGCACAGGAAAACCGGAATGCAAGAATCAGTGATGACCCCCGTGTCCTGTTTAACTGACTGCTCAGCAGGATGGTAGTGGTGCTAATAGATGCACTAACAACTCAGTTATCCGATGGCCGTTTACTGCTCAGGAAACAGAAACGCATAGCTACTGAATGGAACACAATTTTGTCATACAAAATCTGTATAAAAATGAATAGGGTTAAACCAACCAGTTGACAATATTTTACAGACTTTTAAGTGAACTAATGAAAACGCACCATGTGATAGCTTTTTTAACAGGAAAAGACCATCAGATAACTATACGTTTTTTGGGATGGAGTCGTATATTTTTGCACTTTCAGACTATTTGCTCGTAGCTAAACTAGGTGGTCGAACAATTTACCCGTTAACCCCCTCCCCCTCTCAATTCAGTGTATGGATACCACTATCCCCATGTTAGTTCTATAAATCTAAAGAAGTTTCCGCTCTAGGAAATTGTTTCTCGATTGGATAGTCCAGCATACCCGCCAGCGTATATTAAAAAAAAAAAAAAAAACGCATCCTCCTTTCAGCACATTCTTTGTGGGAAGTGAAGGATGAATCGATCGATGGGAAACCTTTAAAGTAACAGCAGTTAGTTCCATGTCATTTTCGAGACGCCGAACATCAGTGTTCATTGACCGTTTGGGTCGTTTAATAGATAATTTTATGTATATTAGTTTGCTCTCTGAACGGCACGAGGCTCATATCCCGCTGATCTCAAATCCCGGTGTTCTGGATTATGAAACTGCGTTCAGAACCACAGATTTGGACTTGCAAGAACAAGACAAAAATAAATAAACACACATCTATTGATTAGTACTGATGTAATACACAGGAAAGAAGCACCCTTTTGAGTTTGAGGATACGACGTAAACATTTATGAGAAACACCGTTCATGTGTCTTATGACAAGCCTTGAAGAACACATGGTTACTTTCAATTCAACATTATCACAATTTTCGAGTTCACGCACGTGAACGGGGTTCAACTTTGCAGCTTCGCGCATGATCTAAAACATTAATATATATAATGTTTTGACGCTATTAATTAAAATGATATGGCCCCAGGATTATAGTGTTCAGTCGTGTCTCGTATTTGTGGTTAGCGTTGCAGAAAGTTCACGGGCCAAAGCGTGATCAGAGAAGTGTTTGGGTGAAAGTGGTGTCTGCCGGCGGCATGCATTTAAAATTCTGCTTTGGCTCAGTTAGTACGTCATAATTTACAGCTAGGCTACGATATCTCCCCTTTCCTAGTCAGTTCGTTCAGTTTGGCTAAGCCCTTAATTAGTCGCTTTCTACTGGATGCAAATTCTGTATAAGGCGATCAATTTGTTCTTTAAACCACCACCCTCTTTAATCCCACTTTCTTCTTCTTCTTCTTCTTCTTCTTCTTCTTCTTCTTCTTCTTCTTCTTCTTCTTCTTCTTCTTCTTCTTCTTCTTCTTCTTCTTCTTCTTCTTCTTCTTCTTCTTCTTCTTCTTCTTCTTCTTCTTCTTCTTCTTCTTCTTCTTCTTCTTCTTCTTCTTCTTCGTCTCCTCCTTCGTATTCTCCTCCTTCTTATCATCCTCTTCATTCTTATTTTTCTTCTTCTTTTGTTGCTGCTTTTTCTTCTTCTTCTTCTTCTTCTTCTTCTTCTTCTTCTTCTTCTTCTTCTTCTTCTTCTTCTTCTTCTTCTTCTTCTTCTTCTTCTTCTTCTTCTTCTTTTTCTTCTTCTTCTCTTCTTCTTCTTCTTCTTCTTCTTCTTCTTCTTCTTCTTCTTCTTCTTCTTCTTCTTCTTCTTCTTCTTCTTCTTCTTCTTTTTCAGCGTTTGCAATTAAACGTGTATTTAGACCTAAGAAAATATGTTTTTTGTTTTGCCCATCTTGTTTTACCAGTATTGATTGACTCGAATAAGGACAGAGCAGGAGCAGGCACCGACTCTGTCAATAACCGAAGTGTTATCTTGCTGTTTGTTAACATGTGATTTATTTTGCTCATTTTGGGCTTTTTTGGCTACTTATAGGGGTGGGACTAAATGGGATGGAACGATTCACGGAGCGACAATGTGTCTGTTTTTTCTTTTTCAGCTTAACAGTGGGACTTCAGTGTCACATCAGAACCTAAGGTGTTATGCCGGCTGCTTGAACTTCCCAGGCTGTCCCACTGGTAACCAGTCTCTAACCACAGAATCGAAATTCAGACATGCTAGTCAAATGGCTACGGCGATTTCTGTTTAAAAAATGGCGTATTCGGCACATGATGCTATAATAATATTTTCGTACAACAGTCGGCAATCTATAGGTGCATCACTGCGGTCACCTTTGCTTTCTAGGACATTTGGTTGTAACACTTTTAGGCTTGGTCGACCTCTTAGTACCGGCAGTTGTGAGTTATGTTGTTTCAGTGAAGTATTGACATTGCTCTTTGCGTGTGACCTTAGGGAAGAGACTAAGAATTTGGTTGAAGGGTATGCAGCTAAAATGTTATTTATTTCATTACATGACAAAGTTTTCTTTACAGATGTAATGAAACAGCCACGTAGTTCAGGATTCTCCTTTTACGCCTCTTGTCATCTTAAATAGCGACACAAACCGTTGGTAACGATTTCAACATCGTTCTAGAACTGATTAATTTACTCTCAAGTGGTTTTTATCCGTTCCATCTGCCTAATGGGCATTGTCACTCATTAGATCCAGGTTTAAAGTTAATACAATAAGAAATGTTGAAGTAGTTTTTTTTTTTTTTTAATCCTCTCTGTGTCAACCTCGGCCTCCCTCCACTTATTTTTGTGTTTCACGCATAAATATTAATGTCAGAGATAGCATCAGCAGACCTAAACATATGCCCCACTTTACAGTGGCCTTCGAATCTGTGGTCGCGGGGAGCGTCTTGTTGCAAGCTTTTGACTGTTACACGCAATCATCTGTCTATTGGAAAAACGCATAAAGTCGTTGACATTAAAGTTGCTGTATTAGATGGAAGAACAATGACCGTCATTATCTATTGTAAATCAAGCTGATGGTGAATTTTTTTTTTTTTACCTACAGTAATAGCGTTATAACGTTTACAAGTATTTACCCCCCCCCCCCCCCCCCCCCCCCCACACACACACACACATTGGGGCGGTTATATGGCTTAGACATTATTGAACACGTTTCACAATTCTCAACATCATTGTGACCATCATTGCTATCACCGTGATTTGTCGTTTGTTCATCACATAGGACTCGGACTGTTCCCACTGTATTCTATCTGTACAGTGTTTTCAATATCACGGATAGTGTATCCGGTCCACATCTATGGCCTCTTATCGGCGTTCGTTTTGGGGTTTCTTTGAACTTTGTTTCCTCGGGCAGTTTGTTTCCCGTTGAAATGCCAGCTTTGGACTTGTAGTCACAAAATAAACTATACACAATTTTTGTGGCGAATTAAAAAAAAAAAAGCATAGCAAAAAGGGACAAAAAATGAATACAGACTTTATAGCAACCTTCTACTATCCTAGGTAGTTAGCATCCTTTCGATATTTTCTCCAGGTTATGCCGGTGTGTTTGGAAACGAGCAGGCAGATAGACTGGTCGGCTCAACACCACTTTGTGGTGAATTGATGTATGACAAGCTGGACATTGTGAGGCGTTTTGGGAACGAGTGAACATTGCGGAGACGCAGATGGTGCATTACGGTCTGATGAGAATCTTGAAATAAGAATCGACCTCACAGCACTCAGGACACTTCCGTAAGTGCTTATTCCCCATCTTCAGCGCAAGCGAAGAGTTCCAATTCCGAGGAAAATGGCGCTGCGAGGAGTTAACAGGTGATCTTGGACGACGTTCAACGCTCAGGGAAAGGATGAGACGGATATACAATCTGACGGTTACTTATACCATCGGAATGGAAACTCTTCGCTTGCTGCTGACGATGGGGACGAGAGTGTCCCGAGTGCTGTGATGTCAATTCCTAATTCAACATTCAACATTCTGCTATGAGTGTCTTACTTGGAAATTGACTAAAGAGCACGACAGAAAACTAACCAACTGGGCAATTAGATGTTTGAGAAAGGTCGTGAACAAAACTAGACGTGATCATGAGAGAAAAGAAGAAATTACAAGAACTATTGAAAGAACACCCGCTTTCAAATTCACTGAAAAATAGTGGGTGTGTGTTTGTGCGTGTGTGCGCGTGCGTGGGTGAGTGTGTGTGTGAGAGGACACGTTCTTTCTTCCTCAATCCATTTTTTTTTTGCATGTTAGTTGCCTAAAAATTGAAAGCATAAATTGAAATTCAAGAAAGTCTCCCATCTTTTTCATCAATTTAACGAGTCAGAATTACAACACAGAACGGACAGAAAGCCACTATACAGCTGAAAACGCGTCATCTTTTTTTTTCCTGCAACCTCCCAGGTCGACCCAGCCTTGAGTGGGTAACGGGTGCAGTCCCGGAAAGTAAAGGCGGCCGGCGTGATACTGACCACATCACCTATATTGTGCCGATGGGTCTATAAAAATATAGGCCTAGCCCTCTATACCTATACGTCTAAAGGCGTGGAAACGGGACGTTTACTTTTTTTTTTTTACTTCATGCAACTCATGAACCAATCTGGTAAGACGTCGTATACATTTTTGTCCAGAGAACATTGCCCATTGCGACGGTAACCGAGATGGAACATAGGCTAGACACATACGTATCGACAGGAAGATCCTGGGTTCGAACCGCATCGAGTTCCTGTTCACACCTTCGGACAATGTGCTAGACAAATTATTATTACTACTACTACCACAACCATCACTACTACTACTACTATAGCTACTACTACTACTGCTGCTGCTACTACAACTACTGCTACGACGACTATTATAATGAATGATAATGATTATTATAGTCCAATCGACACTCGATTTAGTCATGTAATCAGCACAACGCCAGCGGCTTTTACTTCCTAGAACATTTCCTAGTCTTAGTCGTTTGTAACCCCTTTGTCTGTTTATAGCCACCTCGCGCGGTCATACCTTCTAGACGTTTGTCACATATCACTCCTGTCGCGTGCCTAATGTAAGGATTTCTCCTTCAGAACCAGCAGCACTCAGAGATAATTTTGTTGAGTCGTTTGGCTC
>CAJHNH020005996.1:0-15876 GCA_905116865.2 Candidula unifasciata
GTGAGAAATCAAAGGCGATACGAAGACTCCATAATAATATCTAGGCATTATTGCTATAGAGAAAATAAATATAGAGGTAGGTCTTGCTAGTCACACTACAACACTATTGTCTAAACAGAGAGAAATGTGTCACACGACAGTTACTTAACCTGCAAATCAGTATTTGGATGAAGGGCATATTCTGACAGTACCAGGAGGCCATGACCTTTATAAAAAGCAGACACGCATTTTAGCCAGTATTCAAAAATAAGGGGAGACAATAACATGGTCATAAGTTGGTAAAATTGTCATAAGTTAGTTGCTTATCCTTTACTTTACAAAACCACCATTTGATACTGTTGGTTGGTTCTACTTGACACTTTTATTTCAGTAGTTCCAAATTGCTTTCTAAATGGTTGAGGCTCATATCGTTATCAAAACAAACAGGTGTGTGCCAGAATATCAATCTTTGAAGCAAGCTATATTTCTTGCTATAAGATATAGGAATAAGGACGTGTTTGAATACCTCCTGGCCACAACCATCGACCAAAATGATACAGTATCCAAGGGAAATAATTACAAACTGAAATGTCGAAATAATACTAACGTTCATTGCACAGTAGCATCAAAAGAACATATTCGCAAAGTGGCAAGCTTTTTCTTTTTTTTTCTTCACAAACAGGCATATTTCTGATGTGATACGGCATTTCGTGAAATAATTATACCTTCTAGAAATGTTCTACAAATAATTTCGATAAAGTGGTAATACATCAATCCTTTTCTACATCAAAAACAAGGTATAGACTATACGATGCTGATATGTTAGATACATTTAGCATTTCAGTAATAAATAGGTAGTTTTTGGTAGGCACATTGAAGTTTGCCATGTAACTGAAAACAAATTGACTATTGTACTCTGTCTTTGTCGTCATGTGTGGCTAAAGCGTGTGAACGCTCTTTCTCTTTGTAATACCGGGATGCCGGGTTGGATCCCAGCTGCAGCGATTTGTCTTGGGTTGGTTTCGAGAGTAGTACCGAGAGCTGAATTAAGAAATCAATGAATGCCAAACTAGTGAACTTAATGTTTGCCTTAAATCACAACAGTCAACTAATGCTGGAGTTTAGTCTGCAACGTCCTGTAAAAAATACGCATCTACACATTTGTTGACTGACTGACTGACTTTCTATCCCACCAGAACATCACACAAGCAATTAAACACCCGATGACACAAAGTGCCACCATGTTGATCAGCATCGCCGTGGAGAGGTCCCAGAAACCGCGTTCAGACAATTGGCCGTAGTTACGGCCTGCATATATTGCGGCCCCTGGAAAAAATAACAAAAAAAAAAATCGTCCTAAAAAAGACGAAACTGGAAGACTTAACACGTTTGTTTAACTGTGTCCTCTTAAGCACGTGGATTGGGGTCCTAATGGTGTCATACTTATTTTTATTTAAAGAAAAAAAAAAAAAACTGTGTATGGCACGGTGACTTATTCTTGACTCGGTACTATGTGTAGTGCAGGAATGCAAGGGCGGCAGGAATGGTAAGAAACATACAGAGAATGAATGTGACGATGCCGTCAAAAGAAGGAGAGAAGGAGAACTGCGTATGAAAACGGGCATTGAGTTCAGTGAGTTTAAATTAAAGTCGACCAGTGGAGACAATACTGTTTTATGTAAATGAAATCATGAAATCAACGATACGTCGATATACCTTTTCTACCATTTGTCCTTCCATTTTTGGACGCCAACAGATATCTTTTTCAAGAGGACAACGCCAGACCCCATTCTGCACGGTTGAACACGCAGTTCCTAGCTGCCAATAACATTCAAAACCTTCCCTGTCCATCCCTGTCAAGGACATGAGTCCGATTAAGAACTTGTAGGATGAGCTGCAAAGACGTGTTTGTCGCCCAGATGTTGCTCCAGTCAACGGTTGTGATCTGTTCCATGAACTCCAGGAAGAGTGGGTAGCCATCCCACAGGCCCATGTCAGAAATCTGATCGCATCTGTTTACATGAGATTCCAGTCGCTGTTCACGCAAGAGAAGGCCACACACGATACTAACGGCAAAGAACGTTCGCCATAAAATTATCGTGACACTGAACAAAAATAGAAAAACCATGTCAATTGATTGGAGGAACCCTAAGGTATTGTTATGTGAAATGTGAGTAACTTTACTTATTGCATTACAAGGATGGAGAATATCAAATGTGTGAGTATGTATGTTCGTTTTAGAAGCTATGGTTTTCTTTCTTTTTTTTTTTTTTTTTTATCATCGGTATAATAGGAGTTTCATGTGTTAGGTTGAGGACACCGAAAAACATACAATTAAACATTCATTAACATTGATGTATACCCATAGAAGTGCACTCAAGGAATAGATGAAAGAAGATACGATAGCAACCACAGTATATTGCTGAAGGAAACATTTTTCTTCGACACACGACTATTAGACATCAGTTTTCTGTTTCCTGTCCTAAACTGCAATTGATGTATGTTATCATATATCAGCGCATTCCTCGGTCCAGTAGAGCATTCATACAGATTGTGCCTAATTATACTGACTGTGGGGCACTATGCAGCAAGTGGGTCTTTCTGTGAAATTGCAACAAAATGCACACACACAAAACAATGACGAATATAAACTGTGATACAGTTTGATTATAAACTGAAAATCAAGGGATACAAACACAGCAAAATGATAAAGGAAAATCACACACAAGGGAAACAATGTAGTATGTCTTGATATTGATTAAATGTGAAGCCAAGTTAAGTGGGCAAATGCAACAGGCATTCGGTATGCATGGATTACTTAACATCAAACAGTCTATGTTAATGTGTACATCTGCATGGGGTACCTGTAACGGTTTTTGTATGGCCCGTAAATATTTTAAAACGTCATAATTACACCTTATAACAAAGCAATTACAACTTTCGAGCACACTTGGTTCACTGTAATATTGCAGTAGGGTTTCAATATTACTCCATCTCTCTGAACAAACATTTTTGACAGGTACGCACATGTGTATCTCATACAAGTTTTAAAAAATTGCATGGCTGCAAAAAGAATGTGTTCCGTCAAAATATGATGGTTGGCCACATTTTGATTTTTAAATGATGAAAACATGATTTATTGTCATTGCAAAAACGGGGCGGAAATGCATCTCTAGTCATGTCATATACGTACAGTAATAGTGGAAAGAAGCACAGTCTAATTAACTGGGCTAGCTGACATATGGTACATGGTAATAACAAAGTACACAAAGACTACATGCTAACATCAACGGACTATATTTTGCCGATAATCAGGCCTTGATAGCAGAAAGCCATACATTGCATACAGGTGAATACAGAATATAAAGCAAAAAATATGAGAGCGATGGGAATAGGAAGAAAAAAAAAGAAAGCCCTAACTCACTCAGAAACAAGCAAATTTTCAAGCATAGATCGGTAAGTGGACACATTTGGATCCTTGCTGAGATAGACCTAGAGATCACTCGAACAGGAAATTCACTCTGCTGCGTAAATGACTGACCTGTACACGAATGGCTCCTTTTGAAACAGATCATAACACTTACTGTTAAATGACATTTGGTGGTGCCCGTTGTCTGGGTGACATTTAATGTGGCGTCTCGCCATTATAGTTGCCTTCTGGGCTCCCTTTGGTGACCGAGTGGGCACGGATGGTAGAGAGGAATGTGTTTAGAAGAACTCCATATGCAACATTATGTCCATCCACGTCTTATTTCAAACACGCTTCAAGACCGCACACGGTATAGCGTTGATTAAAACACTTTTCGGGAAGTAATGAAATCTTGATTGCCATACTGTCAAGAGTTGTTTAAGTATGTCACATACTGAGTTGCTATAAGCTTAGTCATGCAAGTGAATATGTGGTGACAATTCGTCACACAATTCTTACATTGACTTGTCTCATTCAGTTTATGTCACTATATGAACAATCACTATTTGCCTGTGTGGTTTGCATTGGAATGTGTGTATAATATAGGAAAGCCTTCACTAATTTAAACTATGTTATGTTTTTGAAGGTTATGGAAAATATGAACAATATATTTTCTTTTTAGACTAATAAAAAACATATAAAGGGATGTAAATATAATTAGGCCATCAAGGGACGCAATATTAGCTGTGCATTATTATGTGGGGGCTAGAAAGATAATATGACCCCTTTAATAACTTCGTATTCACTAAGCCTGTCTTAATAGAAGAGAGATGTGCATTTACAGTTTAAACAGTTTATAACTGATTCGTGTTTTGCACTTTGTTTGAACAATGGACAATTGTTTTTCCCGACAACAAATTTCAAACAAATAATACAGTGTAACTGTCCCTGCAAAGCTGAGGGACTGCAGTCATTGGTTAAAATGATCCAGTTTCGTCCTTTTCAGGACGAAATTTTTTGTCATTTGAAGCCCTACTCTGGCTTTTGCCAGGGGCCGCAATATAGGCAGGCCATAAATATGGCCAAATGTCTGAACGCGGTTTCTGGGACCTCTCCACGGCGATCCTCATCCGCATGGTGGCACTTTGTGTCATCGGGTATTTATCGCTTGTGTGATGTCCTGGTGGGGTAGAAATTCATTCATTCATTGGTTAAAATTAATACCTGTGCGTCCTTTTAAGGACGTAATTTTTTGTTATTTGAAGCCACACTCTGGCTTTTGCCAGGGGCCGCAATATAGGCAGGCCATAAATATGGCCAATTGTCTGAACGCGGTTTCTCATCCACATGTTGGCACCTTGTGTCATCGGGTGTTTATCGCTTGTGTGGTGTCCTGGTGGGGTAGAAAGTCAGTCATTGGTGAAATTGTACAATGAAGACGAGGTGTGGTTTCAGATTTTTGGCAGGTACACACAGTGCACCTTATAAACGTAAACTGTTATGGCCAGAAGAACTTACCAAAATGGCGGTCAGACAACAGTGGTTGCAAATCGTTCATCTCTCCGCGAATGATGTCGTAGTGGCGTCGCAAGAGTGAGCTCAATATGTGCTAAAGCTAATCAAATAATAGGGCAACTATCACCCCTGTTGACACACACGCAGATACCCCGGAGTACTAAAGTAAATCTTGTCATAACTAATATTTGGCCAACACTAAACTATCAGTGCTAAACGTTGACAATTACATCAGCTAATGAACGTAACATTGTGACAACAGAGATGGAATGCCTTTGAAGAGCTGCAGCAGTTTCAGGAAAAGACATAAAAACGAAATCACGAAATCAGACAAATGTTAGGAATACAGTCAGTCTTATAGGTCATCAAAGAACAACAAATGAAGTGGTTTTGAAGCCTAACAAGAATGCCTAGGTACTATTTACCATAGCTAGCCACACTGAAACATGGCACTAGGTATAGAGCGAGCTGAAGAACTCGGAAATATGGAGTGATGGCATTTAGAACAGCTTTGCAGAAATGAACATCAATCCTAATGGTGATCTTAGCAGAGCTCATCCTGGCACTTCGCAAAGGTACAAGGTGGAAGAGAAGACGAAGAAGAAGAAGAATGCGTCACAACTGTCGATCTCATCTCCTAGAATCTATCTCTTGAATTGTCAGCGCAGATAGCTTTAATTCCCCAACCACATGCCACTTTTAATTGTTTCACTCAGGTGGCATATTTGTTTAATAATGGAAGCCCTGCTGCTCTAATATCGTTTGCATTATGCATGAAGGTAAACTCATATATGTCCACTATAAGACGCTTCCTAAACCAAGCACATTACAAGATGTGTGACTTACATGGTGTATGCACTTGCCAAAAATGGAAATTAGTTGTTGAAATATATTTGATGGCAAGTTCAAATTTCCCTACAGACTGGAATATATGTGAACGATATTTCTTAGATACATTACATAATAACTAACAAAGTAACATAGAACATCCAAAGTGTATTCCCTCAATTTAGATTAGTTTAGTAAGTTAATCCAAAAATGTTTGGTTTCCTGTAACAGATGCAATAACATTGTGAGGATTTGTTCACGCTTGAATCCACGCTGCTGTTTGTTTTATATGAATATACGCTCCTAATTGCTTCCCTTGTTAAAGTTTTTTTCATTGCATTTGTATCCCATGATTAGTCAAACTAAATTGACATCCGTATGAACAGGTTTCTTTGGTGGTGACACGACAGAGTACAAGTGGACAAAAGGAACATGTTTACTAACATCTCTGACATCCACGTTTAGTTCAAAATTATTCCAGCCTACATTTTCGATGTCTAATCTAAGAAAAGCCAGACAGAAACATGCAGGCAAACCAAAGAGAGGCCATTCGAAGTGGGTGATACAGTACTATTACCGAAGCCCGACAAGGGAAGTAAGCTAGAGTTATCCTGGGAAACTCACAGACACACAGAGCATGATGAAACAGGTGGAGACAGCATGCTCCATGCAGAGTTGCAAGCATCACTTTAGAGGTCCCAGGTAATTAGTTTTCTTTGAATTTTTTCTCCAGGTTATGCTGGTGTGCCGGGAAATGAGCAAGCAAGTAGACTAGCCTGTTCTGCATCTAATGGTGGTGAGCTTATATATGACAAGCTAGATGTTGTGAGGACCCTTCGGAAGCGAGTGAGCTGTGCCGAGGAACAAATAGATCATTCGGTCTGAGGGAAATGGTACAGCGAGGAGTTACAAAGGGATCTGCCTGACGCTGGACACCCAGGGGAAAGGCGAGACCGATATGCAAACAGACAGTTTCTGGTACCAGCGGTTTATATGTGTTTAACTCTTCAGCTTCTTCTGAAGATGGGGACTGGGTGTCGCGATTTATGTGATGTCGATTGTTAATTCAACATGCAATGATATAAAACATCATATAGGACCAGTTACAAGATTGATGTCAGAAGGAAACATCGTAAATCACATCAAATTTCTCAGAAGATATTATGAGAAAGATAACAGATTCTCAAAAAAATTGTATATGCATATCTGTTGCTACAGAAGTGAAGAGACAGATTCATATGGCATGTCTACAAGGTAATGTAACGAATTTTAGGAAAGTGGAATCAGCTTATCAATCAGTCATCCCCTTAAGGGATTCAATTTTTCGTTATTTTGAAACCCAACCCTAGCTCTTGCCAGGTGCCACAATATTGCGCTGCCATAAATATGGTATAATTGCTGATCGCGGTTTCTGGGACCTCTCCACGGGTGATCCTCATCCGCATGGTGGCACTTTGTGTCATCGGATGTTTATTGCTTGTGTGATGTCCTGGTGGGGTAAAATCTACTACTACTACTGCTGCTACTACTACTACTACTACTACTACTACTACTACTACTACTACTACTACTACTACTACTACTGCTGCTGCTGCTGCTGCTGCTGCGACTACTACTACTACTACTACTACTACTACTACTACTACTACTACTACTACTACTACTACTACTACTACTACTACTACTAATACTACTACTATTACTACTACTACTAATACAAAGTGGATTCATCTTTTTGTTTTCAAGCAGGCATTATTTACGTGAAAGTGATAATACTGAGGAAGAAGTGAAGATATAAATATAAACAGAGATAAGATTGCGTAACCAGGCCTTTACAAGCTCAATGGAAGAACTTAACATGGGAGCTGGGGGGAGGAGGAGGAGGGAGGGCGATTGTTCTAGAAGTCATCTGTGTTATAAAAAAAATTGCGATTAGAGGACAGATTAGACACAGGGAAAACACGCCACTCTACGATACCATGTTCCCAAATATTGAGTCTTTACCAATAATTTCCTTAAACAGTTATGTACTTTATTTAGTTCAAAGTTATCTGCCTATCTGTTGAAGGACGCTGCATTTTTTCGCTTTGTGGTTTTTCTAGAAACATTTTCGTCAAATAGTCGGCTTCACAATACCACTGTCGAAACGCAAGGCGCAAGTCCCGCAGCTGTGATCGAACCCGGTACATCGGCATTATGAAGCGCGTCCGCAACGCCTAAGCCATAGACGCTGACACCCTATAAAGAGTAACTCCACATTGTCATTTTGACATTTGCTATCAACAACAATATTTTCATACATATGTCACACAAATATCACCCCAATATTCCCGACATCAATACATTTTATCAAAGTCACAGTTACCGAAATAAATGTGACAGTTGATTGTCAGTACATTTGATATGTTCAATAGCATTAAATTAAAACAATCAGTGACATTAAATGAGTGTGACTGTAAACTGAAATTGACAAGTTGAGCCCATTTGCCAAGGGTTGATGATTAGTAAAGTAAAAGGATAGTTGAAGAAAAAAAAATCCGTTTGTGAAAAAAGAATCATTAACTCTATGTGAATGTTAGCTGGGATTCCTGTGTTCAGTGTATTCTGATACAGGATTTTGATGGTTGCTGATATATAAAGTGATGACTAACTTCTATTGAAGTTAATTTATGTGCCTCCCCCCCCCCCCCCCCCCCCCCCCCCACCAAAAAAAAAAACTCCCCCCTCCCCCCCCCCCCCCCCCCCCCCCCCCCCCCCCCCCCCCCCACCCCCCCCCCCCTTATCAAGAATACTTAATTAATAATACATTTAGTAAATGTAAGTATCTAATAAGACCTAAAAAAAAAAAAAAATCAATTACTCACCAAAAGAGTAGAGGATTTTCATTGCTTTATTTAAGACGAGTCTTAAAGCAGTTTTGTTGAATGATAGTATTGTATTATTGTCAATTTCAGCTGGTCAAGCAGTTTCCATGACACACATTTATGAAAACATTAGGCAGCCTTTGAAGCATATAAACCACGATCATCATCATTGGTCACTTTGCGGCGATTTAAACGTGGTGGCTCTTTTGCTTGGACTACAGGGTGGGTAAACCACGTACTGCAGCTGTTTCCGTGAATGGGATAGTCGTACACTTCATGAAAATTAATTACATCAGAAGATATTGGCCAATCATGCGGTTGTTGCAGCCTGGTAGTAAGAACGTCAAAATCCAGCACTTGACACCTACAGGACTAACTCAATTTGCGGACGATTGTGCAATCTACCACAGCCATAAGCAGATCCCCTGCGCTAAGAAAAGACTACAGGAAAGTCTAGACGAAGAAGCACATTGAATGGGAAAATGGGGATTTAAAATCAACATTGACAAAACAGTAAGCATGATATTTAACTTTAAAAGGCAGCTTAATTATGACCCAGAAGAAACGAGTCTCCAAATTAATGGTAGAACAGTTCAACGGACACTTTCGACGAAATTTCTAGGAATGATTCTGGATGAGCAAATGACCTGGGCTAAGCACATCAATGATCTCGTAGTAAAGTGCAAACAGTACAATAATATGCTGAGATTGATTAAAGGAAACGGATGGGGAGCACACCAGGACACCCTAATACACTTTTATAAAGCTTTCGTTAGGGGCAAAATGGAATACGGAAGCGTAGTATACGAATCAGCATCAGAGAACAGCATATATATACAGAGACCAGCAGCCTGGGACGCTGCACTAGAAATTAACGATGATGAGGACTTAGCTAATGACTCTAGAGGCAAGCGTTAGGTGTGTCCCTCAAATCCCTCCATGGAGACTAGAGCTGCCCAGGACAGACATGAGTCTGATGAAAATTATTAATAAGAATACTGAAACATTTGAAGCCAAAACAAGAACAAAAGAATACATAGACCAGATCCGATCAGACAATCTGTTTGCATACACTGACGGATCTAAGAATGAAGCTGGAGAAGTAGGAGCAGGAGTAATAATACCACAGTGGAATATGCAAAGAGAATATAAAATAACAGATCATGTGGCAGTATGCACAGCAGAACTAGTCGGCATAATGAAAGCACTAGAGATGGTAATTAATAAACTTCCAACTAAATTTACCATACTGACAGATTCATTGTCCTCGGTGCAGACGTTAAAAACACATAAAACTAACAGAAGGCCAGATTTTAAAGAATCAATCTTAAATCTAACAACCCAGCTCAAGAATAAAGGATGCCAAGTCACCATTGCATGGGTACCAGCACACAGAGGTATAACAGGCAATGCAAAAGCTGACATAGCAGCCAAAAAGGGAGCTAAATGTGATGTTTTAGTAGATGTAGGACTCAGAAAAACTGAAAGGACTAGCATAATCAAACGACATATAATTAAAATGTGGAAACTTCAATGGCAAGGAAGCACTAAAGGCAGAGAGGCCTACAACAACCTTAAGGAGCCCAGCCTTAACACACAGGTATGGGACAAACTGAAAATCCCAGCTAACAAACTACTATGGAGAGCTAGGCTAGGGTGGCATCCAGAGAAATTTACATCTTCACTATTTATGGACTGCTTTCAAGATAATACAATAGAGCCTTATATAATAATCTGCACTGAATATAAATTGGAAAGGAAAACCATTGAGGAGTATTTTCTAAAACACAAACAATTTACTGCAAACAAAGACATTTAAAAACTGGTTAAACAATACCTAATTAAAACAAATCAAACCTAAAAAGACCAGATTAGGGATTTACTCAGTACAACAGAAGGAACTGATCAGATGGTAACCCCAGACACCCTAGAGTCAGAGAGATAGTGTAAGTATGATGAGTGCATAGATGTGAACATGGATACATACACAAGTATGAGTGCGTGTAGTATGAGTGCATTTATGTATAGGATGGATACATAAGACACAGTGTATGTAGGCGGATGTTAAGGAATCACGTATGGACAGAACAGTTGGAATATAGCTGTGCGAAAGGTACAGATGAATGAGTACATGGAAATAAAAATGTATTACTGTATGCATGTATATGTGGGTATGAGTGTGCATGTGAGTATATATATGGGAGCCTGTATATTTATATATTTGTGAGTGTATGAATGACAGTGCACTCAAAGAAACCATAAACTGTGTTGCTGGATGTCTGTTAATTAATGAGAACAAATGGAATAAAGGGTGTATGCAGCAAGAACGTCATCAACACACACCATCCACCAAAACATGATAAGACAGTACCGGACAGGTCACATACCAGTAACGGGGCATAACTTAAAAGTGACACGACCAGACGAAATTACAGACAAAGTGACACAAAACGCATGAGACATGGAAGAGTGAATATCACTACGTGTGGATGTGCTCGTTTTTTATGAATATAAGTACAGGCATTGGTAGCCACATGTGAAAGAGTTTGCGTGTGTACGTAATGTCAATTAGGTATGCATACACGGATAAGTATGAAAGGACGTGCAAATATGTAGTGTTGTCTGCATGTATGAGTACTCGAGTGCAAGTACGCATACACCTAGTTGGGTGCTTCCATATACTCCGGGGATTCATACACAAAAACATCCCACTCCACAGCATGCATACAACATGCACATGACCGACAGGACTCATAACAAAATATGCCTGACAGCAAAAAGGGAAAACAAGTGACTCGATAATGACAGGACTAGAACGCATAAACACCAATACCATCCAATCACTGGGATGATAGCAAAGGTTGGTAACGTGATACACATAGTCCCGGCAAAAGGCCACGCTAGAATCCAACACGACGGCAACGACGAGAAATGACTGAATGACCTTCAGCCCCCTTTCCCCTTATTTTTCCTTTACTCTTTCGGATGCACTATGAGTTAAACCCCCCAACCCATTCCCACAGAGAGCAATTGAGTTCGTTGCCCAACATGCCACAGCAATTCCCATCGCCGAACATTTGGATCTCAAAGCGTGAGCTGGATGGTCCGGTTATATGGTATTTACGTACACCGGAGCTTAGCTATCAACACAACCGGATCACATAATAACAAATGACGACTGGACCCGCTTAAGGCCCCACATAAACTCTCACACACATATCCATTACATGACTAACCCGTTCATATTACAGAAAGACAACTATAAGACCACTATGGTCACACGCGGAAAATTTTCAAATTTCGGAACTATTCAAATTCAAAAACTTTTTTTAGTACTTTTTGGCAAAATTAAAATAATCAAAATTTTAAAACAATAAATGGTGGCCGAAAACACGTTGTGTATGGAAGCTCGCTCTCCTTCGAGATACGCCTAGCCAGATTAAAGGGAGACAGAACAAACAGGAAACACCAAGAAAGAAGAAGGAAGACATGCACCAGTGACAACAGGACGAGCGGTTTGATTCGGATGGAAGCATCAAGCCCAGAAATGGCACAAACACTAGTATTCAGTCACGAAAGTGACGCAAATAACACAGACCACAAATATAGGAGGAGACTGTTAGCAGCCTAGGCTAGCTAGCAGCAGTCTGAACGTGGTCGAGCTTTCCTTTTTTTTTTCTTAAAAGGACTTGGACTTGCCAATTATGCCCCTTCTCTTCGGCCCTCAATAGTATTACCAGACACCCACCCTTCTGTCGTATGTCCTCATTTTTACTACAGCTCAATCCATCTCTGAGCGGTCGACCTTCGCACCCATGGCACAGATGTGATGGAGATGCCGGCGCCCTAGCTGCCCTTTCTAATATATTCAAGGTCATCAAACCGTCTTTCTAGGTTTCTTTACCTTAACCCTAAAACCGCTCCCCTCTGGCACCTGTCACTGCCGTCTGTAAGTCTCTTTTCATATCCTATAACTTGTTGTAACATATATATCCCCCGCTAACCAACAACTCCTAATTGTGTCTATTACAGAACCCATAAGCCCGCACCGACTCTATTAGTCGCCCTGTCGCCCCTGCCCCACCCGCCCCGCTGCTCACCTAAATATTGGTCCTGGCGTCGCCCTTTATATAACGCCACCTGTCAACTGCAGTTATGAAGATAAAAATGTGCCTGCAAAGTATCGTTTTGTCCGCCCGAACAATAATATACTAGAGAAATATCAATTTGCCTTAATTAAATCACTCCACCTGAAAATACACACACCCCGACATACCAACAATGCGTCACCCGTTGCTATGAAGACAACATATCGATTTATGCACCAAATGTCTTTCCCCGCCCGGGAAACCTAGTCACACGTGCTGTCACCAACCGCCCGATCGATATTTACTAAGGATAAAGACGCTGGCGGTTGGAACTGCCAGAACAGACTAAGCACATTTGGCCGCTATCTTTTACTAAGGATAAAGAAGGATCGATTTCCCAAATGATACCTCTGTTACCCTAGCCTACTACTCTGGTGCTTCTCGTGTCAGTGTAAGGGTCTTGTTGTCCTGTGTAATCTGCGCTACTAATACAAAAGTGAAATGTCGTTTGATTTCTGCACAAACGTTTAAGATAATCAGCCACATCATGTGTTGGACTGCAATATAAACAGAATTGGTTATTTGTATATGCCTTTTTTCGTTTGTTTCTGTCTTGTGTGTGTGTATGTGTCAGAGTGAGTGTATCAGAGTTCGGGGTGGGGCATTGTTTATGTGTCTGTTTTGGAAGTAATCGTGTTAAACTATTTATGTGTGTGATGCGATAATCTAGTTTTTTGACGGACACATCCGGCTTTTTCTGCAACTGTACCACTGGCCATGAGGTACTAACTTTTCAGCGAATATTTTTTTTTTTTTAAATGCCATTTACATATATGCAAAAACTAGTTGAAAATGTGGCAGGCGCATTATGGTATTCAGGGGATGCACATTAAATCATAGACAGCAGGAAGCGCTATCAAGGGAAACAAACAATCCACATCCTGATATCGAACAACTATGAAGACCATGTGTGTTACACAAGTGGTGGACATTCTGTAAGCGTGGATTCTTTGACATCAAACATACAGTATTATGTTGGGACATACACATACCATTTAAATAAACTCCATTTCATCTTTTATATTTTTCAACTTGATAGGTACCATCTAAATAGCACATTCAGTGTACCATCCAATCAAATGCACTATCGTTTTAATGGTCAAAACAAGCCCCACGAAACAAACTTACGATGTAGTAACAAACTTTTGACAGTTACACACAAATATGCCTAATAAATGTCATTGGTAATTTAGAAATTATCTAGCTCGGACAAAATTATATAAATCGTTGTCCAGTAAATGCCAGATTACATGAACATATTGTGTCATTCACAGAAAAAGATCTGCGAAAACTGATGAAATCCCGGTCATTTCAGATGCATTCCGTGCAACTGTATATCTTCAGCTCCATGGCCAGACTTTTATAGTATTACATCAGTTAAATCAGTAAATCACATCCACTTAGAGTAAGCGTAGAGGACGTAATTAAACACCCCTACGTTAATTGGGCCTAATAGGCCAGTCTGTTTTTTTTTTTTTTTTTTTTCACTGAAACCGGGTCACTCACACAAGTCACCAACAATATGCAGTACATTTTCTTGCGCCCAGTTCTATTTAAACAGTTTATATCAATTCACAAGGTTTATTTTTTTAAGCCCTATCCTAGCTTTTGCCGGGGGCCCTGGATATAGCCGGCACATAAATATGGCCTAGCCATAGATATGGCCATAAAGGTGGAAAGTTGTTTCTGGGACCTCTCCACGAGTGATGATCATCAACCGCATGGTGGCACTTTGTGTCACCGGGTATTTATCGCTTGTTTCATATCCTGGTGGGTACAACTACCTACCTGAACTCACACGTATAATCTGGTAACTGATTGAGACAAACAAAAGAACATTGACAGGAAAGACAGACAAATGATGTACGTTATATAATATAAAACAAATATGACAATGAAGTAACACTGTGCATGCTACTGCCATAGCATGACTGCATACAGGGCATGTGAACCTGGCCTAGTTTGGATACCGATCATCTGGTAAGCTACAACGCCCAGTGATACACAGCAGAATATAAACACAAGAAAGAAACGACAAGAATCATTTGACGTAATATATAATGTGACATATAACAATATAGATAGTTGTCTAACAAAGTGACTAATTTTGGTATGTTATCACAATCGACGTCACTGCCCATTATGCATTCCCATGTGTGCTCTGTCCTGCGATCCAGCAGCCATTATAAAGTACCTCTGCTAATTCTTTCTATGAGAAGTTAGTTATAGTGTCTCGTGTTTCATCCGCAAAAAAAGGTATAGATGTTCATAACTAATCGTCACACCAAATTCACGCAATCGTGATAGCGTCAGCTTCCAATTTGCATTGTTCTTCTTCTGTCTTTTTAGCCCCCAATGGAGCATAGGCCCTCAACCAACGTTCTATTCTTTGCTATCGCAAGTACCTTGATTCATTCTCATCATCTTGTCATTCCTTTATGGATTTCCAGACTTAGCTGCTGTGATTTTGCGTCAAGTATAATTAGTTTGTTTATTCATCTGATTCCGTCGGTTAACTAAGGATTTTTTTAAAACAATACTGCCGGTAAATGTGAGAGACCTCAAGGAAGGGGAAAGGAAATGTAAGGGGAAAAAGTACTAACACAACTGTACTTTTCGACTAAAGTATTTTTTTCTTGGAGTGCTAAATATAATGCAACAGGCAAGACAACAGCGCTTCTAAACAACTAAGCTCAACATGCAAAACACAAATAAACAAGCTCAATAAAAAACAATTGATGTAATTAGTTAATAATGTAAATAAACGAAATGACTAATTAACACACACACACACATACACACACACACACACACACAAACTAACTAACTGGTCATTTAAACAATTATAAATTAGTTACCTAAAAACTGACTGATTGCCTATTTAACAAACTAGCTTTGGCTGGCTGGCTGGCTATCTTCCACACTGTATGGACGGGCTAGTGGATGCGGATGAATCTCTGAGAGGGCCAGTACTACCATCCTCCCCATACGTTTCCTTAAGACTGGGCATAATCAGAAAAGTAAATTCAATGAAGTCGCATACGCTCCATCGATGCTAGACTGTGCTAGGGACTGGATACTTGACCTGCCTGGCCATGAAAAGTACCCTGATTTAATCCGAATGACCGGCCTG
>CAJHNH020005997.1:5000-15873 GCA_905116865.2 Candidula unifasciata
TTGATATAAAATAGTAGAACAGTTTCGTAAAGAGATATGTTTAATCTCTTTTTTTTAAACTCGCCCTTAGTAAACTAAGCATAAAATTATTTGTCTTCTCTAATGCATAAAATATTTTCTGCACGCTAGAAAAAAATTATTTTGTTTATCAATTGTTTTTTTTTAATTGTCTTCTTTCATCAATAATTACACATTATAAACTAAATTATTCAGTTAAAATACCATGTCACAGCAATGAAAAAAAAAAGCACTTTACTGCCTACAGTTATATTTTTTTATAACACTGTGGTAAAATGTACACTTTAGAACAATATGTTAAAAAGTATATAGTATTTATTATATACGATAAAACAATGCACGTACAGAGAAACCTCGTCTCATATTTAATCCGCACTTAAATATTGTTCGGAAACCTAGTGGTTTGGAAAACGAAACAATTTATGAGATATTAATTTCTCTGGAAGATTATAAATTCAATACTAAACAATAGCCAAACATCATTCGTCTGAAAATATTAAAGTATTAAAGTAAAAACAAATTAGTAGAGAACCCTTTTCCACGCCTTTAGGCGTATAGGGCATATAGGGCTAGACCTATATTTTATAGACCAATCGGCACAAGATGGATGATGTGGTCAGCATCACGCCGGCCGCCTTTACTTTCCCGGAACTGCATCTAGTACTCGCTCAAGGCTGGGTCGACCTGGGAGCCAAAATCATTTTTTTTTAAAGTCAGGCTCCGCCAGGGAGCGAACCTACGACCTTACGATCCGCGCGAGCGTCCAGCCGCTCCGCCACGGCGACTCCTATTAAATATAGGCTACTACGTAAATTTAGTATCTTTGAAAACACAAATTAACAATCAAAATATGCTAAAGGAATAGACACCATCTGGTATTTTTTTAATCATCTGAAAGTGTCATCCACAAAGAATATGAGCGCAAAACTTTGTCTCGGTGGCTTATCTGCAAATAGTTTTTAAACATTGAAGACAAAGTTTTTGACCAAATAAACACTATGATTGACCTTAATCAAAGCTTATTTAAAAAAAAAAAAAAAAACATGGGCGTGTACTTGTGTTTGGTCCAGTAGAACATCATGTACGTTTAGTTGATTTTGTCGTGTTTCATCTTAGGCAATGTTTGCTGTAGTATGTGACTGGCAGAATACTGCGAAATGTGCCTAACAATAAACTGTGCAATCTGTTGTCTGTGCCTTCTTTGTTGAAATAATGGGTTTGTTTAGGAATACAATTTACAAAATATTAGCATGCATGCATGATAGGCTAATCATAATTTGTGTTTGTGTCGTGAGGTCAGGCATGGTTATAATGCTGAATGACTGACTGGTAAGGTCAAACAAAAAGCCGCCAACTGACAAACCCAGATGCTAACGAAGATAACGTTTGTAGGATTAATTGTTATCCCATCGCCACATAGAACTACCGGTTAATTCATAAACGCAGGGTTGTTCTCTGTTATAAGGTCGAGAGGGATTTCTGGGATGTGTTTGATTCTCATTCTCGAGGCGTTAATCCTACGGACAGCACTCTTGGAGGCAAGCAACAATGACCATAGTTGCCGGTGCAAATCGACGGCGAACTGTTTACCACGAAATAAATGAGCTGGCGTTTTGTGTAGAATTGTGTTCACTTGAACAAATGAATGGCATGTTGTTGTTGTTTTTTTTGTTTTTTTTTTGTGAGTTTTCCTTGCAGACGAAACGAAGCATCAACAAACATGGTCGTTGAAGTGTACTGACACCCTAACTTAACAATCGTCTTCAGACAATTCACGCCTTGAAACACGCCTACAGAACTGACTAGTAACTTGGGAGATTTGATGTATTTGTGGTAGAGCTAGTAACTTGGGAGATTTGATGTATTTGTGGTAGAGCTAGTAACTTGGGGGATTTGATGTATTTGTGGTAGAGCTAGTAACTTGGGAGATTTGATGTATTTCAGCTAGAGCTAGTAACTTGGGAGATTTGATGTATTTCAGCTAGAGCTAGTAACTTGGGGGATTTGATGTATATAATGAAGAGCTAGTACTTGGGAGATTTGATGTATATAATGAAGAGCTAGTACTTGGGAGATTTGATGTATATAATGAAGAGCTAGTACTTGGGAGATTTGATGTATATGATAAAGAGCTAGTACTTGGGAGATTTGCTGTATACGATGAAGAGCTAGTAACTTGGGATATTTGCTGTATATGATGAAGAGCTAGTACTTGGGAGATTTGATGTATGTAATGAAGAGCTAGTAACTTGGGAGATTTGATGTATGTAATGAAGAGCTAGTACTTGGGATATTTGCTGTATATGATGAAGAGCTAGTACTTGGGATATTTGCTGTATATGATGAAGAGCTAGTACTTGGGATATTTGCTGTATATGATGAAGAGCTAGTACTTGGGATATTTGCTGTATATGATGAACAGCTAGTACTTGGGATATTTGCTGTATACGATGAAGAGCTAGTACTTGGGAGATTTGATGTATGTAATGAAAAGCTAGTACTTGGGATATTTGCTGTATATGAGGAAGAGCTAGTACTTGGGATATTTGCTGTATATGATGAAGAGCTAGTACTTGGGATATTAGCTGTATATGATTAAGAGCTAGTACTTGGGATATTTGCTGTATATGAGGAAGAGCTAGTACTTGGTATATTTGCTGTATATGAGGAAGAGCTAGTAGCTTGGGAGATTTGATGTATATAATGTAGAGCTAGTAACTTGGGAGGTGTTCTGCATGTGAGTACAGGACGCGCAAGGGAATGTCCAATATTCGGTGACGTCGGTGCTAACAGTGTATCATGACCTGGGTGTAAACAGAGAAATGCTCGTATCTTTCTATAGATCACGTTCAAACATTGTCACGTGGCATGCTGAGTGATAGTCATAGTTTCTCCGGACCTGTTCGCGTTTCCCGGCCCATTTACACACTTTCTCAGTCTGATCTAGGTCAGGGGGGTGTCCAGTTATTTTACTTTCTTTGAAAACAGTCTCTTGTGTAACCTAGGCTCAGGCGGTGTATTAAAAAAAAGGTAGGGGTGGGCCAGTTATAGATTTTCTGGGGTTGTTAAAAGCTGTGTCGTCGTGTAGTATAGAACACGAGACAGCGGCGCTGATGTAACTGGAGGCAAAACAAAGTGACACCCCTCCCACGTAGAAGAGTCTGAGAAAGTATGAATGAAAGGTCAGACAGTGTGTAAAAATGGCAGGAAACGTGAAAATGACCTTTTCTTTGTGTATCTGTTTGTATCTGTGAGTAAACAATGCTGCTTTCTGTGTACTGAAGTCAACAGGGTATCTTTATCTCATCACTCAACTATTGCAACCATGACGAAGTTCAGCTGTGTTAAGATCTGACATCATAGAACTTCTCGGAGATGTGGTTTTACAGATGAATTCTTCCTTGAACCCGAATGTTTTGAAAAAAGCTTGACGACAGCTGATCACCAACATCAGAAAGAGACAGTCATCATTTGTTGGTCATGTTACGAGAAGAAGAAAACTGGAACATGTTGTTAACACAGGAACGATCTGTGGAAAAAGAGACACAGTAAGAACGCGAAAAGATTCTTGACAACCTTTTTTTATGGCTTGTGAAGGTATTAGTGCACAAAATGAGGTGTATTTTCTGTAAACATGAAACTTAATTATTATCTGTAGTAAACATGATGCTTATCTCAGTATAGCTTGATTACCTTAACATAGAAAAACAAGATCTAATGGGCTTTCAGTGTCCAAACTGGCAGTCTGACTAACTGGGCTGTTGGTACAGTGTGATCCCAACGATAACAAACATAAACAAGAACGGTATTTGTAGTCCTTTACTGTCACACCGATAATGGCGCTGTCCCACATTTCTGGGACATGCGATGGCGATAGTGAGTCAACATAAACATAAACATCCTGATGTTTAGCATTCCAACATTTCTATCTAGAGCAGTGGTTCTCATCCTTCCGAATGCCGCGACCCTTTAATTCAGTTCCTCATGATGTGTTAACACGCCCAACAATATTTTGAAACATTCGTTCCTACTTTATAACTTCAGTGAATATGTGTCTTCCGATGGTCGTATGCGACCCCTGTAAAATAGTAGTTCGATCCTCAAAGGGTGTCCCGATCCATAGCTTGAGAACCACTCATCAAGAGAGTCACTGATTTCAGACGTAGTTTGCTCAAGGACGTGTGTCCTGGTGCTACATAGAGTGCCACTGTTGCTACATAGAGTGCCACTGGTGCTACATAGAGTGCCACTTGGGCTACATAGAGTTCCACTGGTGTTGCAGAGAGTGCCACTGAGGCGACAGAGAGTGTCACTGGTGCTACAGAGCGTGCCACTGGTGCTACAGAGAGTGCCACTTGTGCTACAGAGAGTGCCACTGCGGCTACAGAGAGTGACACTGGTGCTACAGAGAGTGCCACTGGTGCTACTGAGAGTGCCACTGGTGCTACATAGAGTGCCACTTGTGCTACCGAGAGTGCCACTGGTGCTACAGAGAGTACCACTGGTGCTACAGAGAGTGCCACTGGTGCTACAGAGAGTGCCACGGGTGCTACTGAGAGTGCCACTGGTGCTACAGAGAGTGCCACTTGTGCTACAGGGAGTGCCACTGGTGCTACAGAGAGTGCCACTGGTGCTACAGGGAGTGCAACTTGTGCTACAGAGAGTGCCACTGAGGCGACAGAGAGTGTTGCTGGTGCTACAGAGAGTGCCACTGGTGCTACAGAGTGTGCCACTGGTGCTACAGAGAGTGCCACTGAGGCGACAGAGAGTGCCACTGGTGCTACAGAGAGTGCCACTGAGGCGACAGAGAGTGTCGCTGGTGCTACAGAGCGTGCCACTGGTGCTACAGAGAGTGCCACTGGTGCTACAGAGAGTGCCACTGGTGCTACAGAGAGTGCCACTGAGGCGACAGAGAGTGTCGCTGGTGCTACAGAGCGTGCCACTGGTGCTACAGAGAGTGCCACTTGTGCTACAGAGAGTGCCACTGGTGCTACAGAGAGTGCCACTTGTGCTACAGAGAGTGCCACTGCTGCTACAGAGAGTGAAGCTGGTGCTACAGAGAGTGCCACTTGTGCTACAGAGAGTGCCACTGCTGCTACAGAGAGTGTCACTGGTGCTACAGAGAGTGCCACTGGTGTTACAGAGAGTGCCACTTGTGCTACAGAGATTGCCACTGCTGCTACAGAGAGTGCTACAGGGAGTGCTACAGAGAGTGCCACTGAGGCGACAGAGAGTGTCGCTGGTGCTACAGAGCGTGCCACTGGTGCTACAGAGAGTGCCACTTGTGCTACAGAGAGTGCCACTGGTGCTACAGAGAGTGCCACTTGTGCTACAGAGAGTGCCACTGCTGCTACAGAGAGTGAAGCTGGTGCTACAGAGAGTGCCACTTGTGCTACAGAGAGTGCCACTGCTGCTACAGAGAGTGTCACTGGTGCTACAGAGAGTGCCACTGGTGCTACAGAGAGTGCCACTTGTGCTACAGAGATTGCCACTGCTGCTACAGAGAGTGCCACTGGTGCTACAGAGAGTGCCACTTGTGCTACAGAGAGTGCCACTGCTGCTGCAGAGAGTGCCACTGGTGCTACAGAGCGTGCCACTGGTGCTACAGAGAGTGCCACTTGTGCTACAGAGAGTGCCACTGGTGCTACAGAGAGTGCCACTGGTGCTACAGGGAGTGTCACTGGTGCTACAGAGAGTGCCACTGGTGCTACAGAGAGTGCCACTGGTGCTACAGGGAGTGCCACTGGTGCTACTGAGAGTGGCACTGGTGCTACAGAGAGTGCCACTGGTGCTACAGGGAGTGTCACTGGTGCTACAGAGAGTGCCACTGGTGCTACAGAGAGTGCCACTGGTGCTACAGGGAGTTCCACTGGTGCTACAGAGATTGTCACTGGTGCTACATAGAGTGCCACTGGTGCTAACGGAATTGTTTACTAGTCGTTGTCTGTAATCAGCAGGCGGGTGAACAACTGATGGGAGCGTGATGACTTTCACAGCAGCAGCAAGATATGACAAAGTCAAAGAACGGCACGATCATTTTAGCTCATCCCAACCACGGGGAGCCACGGAATCCAGAGGGAAGTCCAATATTATAGGGATGTTAGGGTCAAGTGTTATAGCTAGCGATATGGTTAGTCGTTGTTCGTGTCAAACCATAATACCTGTTGAGATGTTGGTCATTGAGTCGTGCACATGTGTGAGGTGTTGGTCATTGAGTCGTGCACATGTGTGAGGTGTTGGTCATTGAGTCGTGCACATGTGTGAGGTATTGGTTATTGTGTTTGTTTAATAACTTCAGTCACGAGACAAAATGCTTACTTCTTTTTTGTCATCCAAACATTACTAGCAGAAATATTTGTGGATGCATTATCTTTAAGCTGGCGCATCTATATCCTTCGGGTGGGTTCCTTGTCTTTAAGTTGGTGAATCTATATCCTTCGTGTGGGTGCCTTGTGTCTAACGGGTGCATCTATATCCCCCGTGTGGGTTCTTTCTGTTTAAGATAGTGCTTCTATATCCACCCCCCCCCCTCCGTGTGGGTGCCTTGTGTATGAACTGGTGCACCTATATCCTTCGTGTGGGTTCCTTGTCTTTAAGCTGGCGCATCTACATCCCCCGTGTGAGTCCTTCTGTTTAAGTTAGTGCATCTATATCCCCCCGTGTGGGTGCCTTGTATATGAACTGGTGCATCTATATCTCCTGTGTGGGTGCACGGTGTATGAACTAGTGCTTCTATATCCCCCCTGTGGGTGCATTGTGTTTATGTTTGTGCATCTATATCCCCCGTGTGGGTGCCTTGTGTATGAACTAGTGAATCTATATCCCCCGTGTGGGTGCCTTGTGTATAAACTAGTGCATCTATATCCCCCCTGTGGGTGCCTTGTGTATAAACTGGTGCATCTATATCCCCGTGTGTTTACGTGTGTGCATCTATATCCCCCGTGTGGGTGCCTTGGGTATGAACTGGTGCATCTGTATCCCTCTTGTGGGTGCCTTCTGTTAAAGTTGGTGCATCTATGTCCCTCGTGTGGGTGCCTTGTGTTTAAGTTGGTGCATCTATATCCCTCGTGCGAGTTCCTTGTGTTTAAGTTAGTGGATATATATCCCCAGTGTGGGTTCCTTGTGTTTAAATTGGTGAATTTATATCCCCCGTGTGGGTGCCTTGTGTCTAACTGGTGCATCTATATCCCCCGTGTGGGTTCTTTCTGTTTAAGATAGTGCTTCTATATCCACCCCCCCCCTCCGTGTGGGTGCCTTGTGTATGAACTGGTGCACCTATATCCTTTGTGTGGGTTCCTTGTCTTTAAGCTGGCGCATCTAGATCCCCCGTGTGAGTTCCTTCTGTTTAAGTTAGTGCATCTATACCCCCCCCCCCTGTGTGGGTGCCTTGTGTATAAACTATGGCGCATCTATATCTCCCGTGTGGTGGTCCTGTGTTTAAGCTAGTCCATCTTTATCCCCCGTGTGGGTTCCTTGTGTTTAAGCTGGTGCATCTATTTCCCGTTGTGGGTGCCTTGTGTATGAAATGGTGCAACTATATCCCCCGTGTGGGTACATTGTCTTTACGCTGGTGCATCTATATCCTTCGTGTGGGTTCATTGTCTTTAAGCTGGTGCATCTATATCCCCCATGTGAGTGCTTTGTCTAAGCTCGTGCATCTATATCCCCGTGTGAGTTCCATGTCTTTAACTGGTGCATCAGTATCCCCCCGTGTGGGTGCCTTGTCTTTAAGTTGGTGCATCTATATAACTCATGTGGGTTCCTTGTCTTTAAGCCACAGCCTTAGCACCCCGGCTTCGGCCACAGCCTTGGCACCCCGGCTGCAGCCGCAGCTTTGGCACCCCAGCTGCAGACACAGCCTTGGCGACCGTCTGGCTCAGCCACAGCTTTGGCACCCTGGCTGCTTGCCAGAGCTTTCTCACGCCGGCTGGAGCCACAGACTTTGGCACGATGGCTGCAGCCGCAGCCTTGGGCACCCAGCTGCGGGCCACAGCCTTGGCACCCCGCCTTTAGATCCAACCTTGGGGGTAGTGGCACCCCGTCTGCCGATACAACTTTTGGCACCCCGTTCTGCCGATACAATTTCGGCCACAGCCTTGGCACCCCGGCTGGAGCCACAGCCTTGGCACGATGGCTGCGGCCACGTCTTTGGCAACCCGACTGCGGCCACAGCCTTGGCAACCCAGAAGCGGCCACAGCCATGGCACCCCGGCTGCGGCCACAGCCTTGGCATCCGGGCTGCGATCACAGCCTTGGCACCCTGGCTCAGCCACAGCCTTGGCACCCCGGCTCAGCCACAGCCTTGGCACCCCAGGTGCGGCCACAGCTTTGGCACCCCGGCTGCAGCCACAGTCTTGACACCCCGGCTGCAGCCACAGACTTGGCACGCCGGCTTGAGCCAGAGCCTTTTCACCCCAGCTGCGGCTACAGACTTGGCACCCCGTCTGCCGATACTACCTTGGCACCCCGTCTGCGACCACAGCCATGGCACCAAGGCAGCGGCCACAGCCTTTGCACCCCGCTGCTGCTACAAGCGCTATAGCATCCCCGGCTGGCGGCCGCAGCCATGGTCACTAGGGCTGAGGGCCACCAGCCTTAGCACCCTGGCTGCGGCCACAGCCCTTGCAACCCAGCTGCTGCCACTAGCCTTGGCACCGGCCGGCTGCAGCCGCAGCCATGGCACCCCGACTTGGCGGCGATCCACCTTGGCACCGGGGCCCGTCTGCCGATACAACCGTGGCATCCCCGGCTGCGGCCACAGCCTTGGCACCAGGGCTGCGGCCACAGCCCCAGCACCCTGGCTTCGTGCCACAGCCTTGGCACCCCGGCTCAGCCACAGCCTTGGCACCCCGGCTGGCAGCCACAGCCTTGGCACCTCTCGGCTGCAGCCACAGTCTTTTGACGCCAGGGCTGCGGCCACAGCCTTGGCACCAGGGCTGCGGCCACACAGCCTTGGGCACCCCGCTGCAGACACAGCCTTGGCACCCTGGCTTATCCCAGCCTTGGCACCGGCTGCGGCCACAGCCTTGGCACACCCGACTGCAGCCACAGCCTTGGCACCCCGGCTGAAGCCACAGCCTTGGCACCCCGACTATTGCCACAGCCATGGCACCCCGGCTGCTTCCACAGCCTTGGCACCCCGGCTGCCGATCCAACCTTGGCACCCCGTCTGCTGATACAACCTTGGCATCCCGGCTGCGGCCACAGCCTCAGCACCCTGGCTTCGGCCACAGCCTTGGCACCCCGGCTCAGCCACAGCCTTGGCACCCCGGCTGCAGCCACAGCCTTGGCACCTCGGCTGCAGCCACAGCTTTGACGCCAGGGCTGCGGCCACAGCCTTGGCACCAGGGCTGCGGCCACGGCCTTGGCACCCCTGCTGCAGACAAGGCCTTGGCACCCTGGCTTATCCACAGCCTTGGCACCCCGGCTGCGGCCACAGGCCTTGGCACCCCGACTGCAGCCACAGCCTTGGGCACCCCCGGCTGAAGCCACAGCCTTGGCACCACGTCCCGACTGCTGCCACAGGCCTTTGGCACCCCGGCTGCTTCCACAGCCTTGGCACCCCGGCTGCCGATCCAACCTTGGCATCCCGTCTGCCGATACAACCTTGGCACCCCGTCTGCGGCCACAGCCTTGGCACCTCGGCTGCGGCCACAGCTTTGGCGCCCCGGCTGCGGCCACAGCCTTGGCACCCCGGCTGCTGCTACAGCCTTGGCATCCCGGCTGCGGCCACAGCCTTCGCAACCCGGCCGCGGCCAGAACCTTGGCACCCCTTCTGCTGATACAGCCTTGGCATCCAGTCTGCTGATACAGCCTTGGCACCCCTTCTGCTGATACAGCCTTGGCACCCCGTCTGCTGATACAGCAGATGTTGATACTTCATTTCCTTCTGGAGCAAGGAGGGAGAACACCAACCCCCTTTTGGATGACCGCTCTGCATCCTAAGTTCTCATGTCATAAGTAGCAGCTTGTTGCTGATCTTGACAGTCTTTCCCTCCATAGCAGAAGATGTTTACGTTCTCTAGACTTCTCTCTGTGGCAGTAAAGAAGAGCGGGGTCGATCGGCACTTTTCCTTCCTTTTCTTCACCGACTGTACACTTTAAATGACGTCGAAGGAAAGCTCTGGTTGTTTCGTTCCATGATCCGCGACTTTTGTCTTTGTTTCCAGAGCCTGAGTGTGGCGTTTACAGGTAGTTAGTAAATATCCCAACACTCGGACGTCTGAGAACCGCTCTTGTGTTTTCTGGTGCCTGTCGTATCTATTTGGGCATCTGCCTGAACGCCCATCATCTATAGATCTGCATGAACGTTTTCTATCTAATCTATCTACCTATCTATCTATCTATCTATCTGTCTGTCTGTCTGTCTGTCTGTCTGTCTAACTATGTATCCGTCTATAAAAAATTGAAATTAGGTCATCTAAACATTTGTCATTTTCTCGGCAAACTGCGATAGCTATCACTTGGGCTCAGCAACCAATTTCACGTTTTTGGAAATTACAATAAAAATCGCCTAAAACGACAAAATCAGTGATCACTAATTCATCATTTGATTGGATTTTACAGTAATTCGCAAAGATGCAATAAGAGAAAATTAGAGACAGGCATAGCAGTTTATATTGCGATTGTATTGCAGACCTCTGTGGTGAGATTTATCCTAGAATTTTGAAACGATTGGAGTTGTGTCCTGGCTAAAGATCAAGCCGTAAACCATCAATAGCTTTCTGACATCTAAATGCTAGCAAAGACAACAAATTTGCGAACGCACAGCTGGACCCATGTTGTCAGCTTCTGAAACCGGACTATGCTAAAGCCTATGTACGAAACAGTATAAGTGTTGACTTGATAAACATGT
>CAJHNH020005998.1:0-5000 GCA_905116865.2 Candidula unifasciata
TTCCGTTCAACATGTAAGGAGATTAGAACTGGGGCACCCGTAACGATCATGCTAGCCTGTGTGGGTACAGTTGGTAAACTGAGCTCTCTGAACACAGTTTTGATTTGTTAACTCATTTATCTTAATCTTCTTCTTTCCGTTCCCCCTGCCAGTTGTTTTTGGATAAGAAGACCACATACATCTATGAAGTTTGTGGTACGACACATCTCTTCCACCATTCCACGTAATTGGTTTATATTGGAATGCCAACCGGGCAAACCTGAGATCGCTCTATTGCATGTAGAGAGCATATATGTAACACACAGGTTCCACAGTTGTAAAGATTAATGTACCCTTTTCACGCGAACACGCTTCGTAATGCCGGGTTTGATCTCAACTGCGGACAATTTGTCCACGACCGGCTCCAGCTGACGGGCCGTGCTGCTGACGTCACCGGGTCGGGCTAACGATGCGTTAATGCAGCATTTCTCAAACTGGGTGCTGAGGCAGCCTGGGGTGTCCTGAGCGTATGCCAGGGCTGCCGCGTAATAAAGAAAAGTCGGCTAAAAATGTGAAATAATGAAAAAGGTATGTAGATACTTAAAAGATAAAATCTAAGTTGTCTTTCCTTGCCACTGTCGAAAATAGTTTATATCTTGTTTTAGAACCGCTGCGTTACCGCATCGTTAGCCTGACGCGGTGACGTCAGCAGCACGGCCCGTCAGCTGGAGCCGGTCATGGTTTGTCTTGCGTTGGTTTCGACAATGGCACCGATAGCTGATAGTTCAGGGGCAATGGCAAACTACTGAACGTAAAATTTGCCTAGAGAAACCATAAAAGTCAAATAATGCTAAAGCTGGTTCTGCAACGTCCTGTAAAGGATACGCAAATAACATATTGTGCAAGACTTATATATTTTTTTAACTGACTAATCGGAATTAGGTGGACGTTATGGATAGCCACTACCTGCTGCCTTCACCGTCTAATGGTTTTTATTCTATCGGCAAGTAACAAAAACAAAAAAACATAAAAATGCTGCTCTAGTCAAACTCTTGTATCTGTATAGCAATCGGTTTAATTTTCACAGCTAGTTTTAACAGCCAGGATTTAGCATAGGCTAAATAAGCTTTAAATCAGGGCCTCGCAATCAGCAGGGGTCTCTAAAACTGCTTCCTACTTTTTCCACGAATGCAATTCTTCAGTATACGTCATAATGCATTCGTTTATTCTTTACTCGCCATGAAAGCCCTGCTGGCAACATATTTTGTTGTCTACAGATGAAATAGCTGCCTATTTTGGTCCAAAACGCCAACTTTTAACAAGTGCGTATTTATGCCTTTTACGACATGTATGTTATGGAACTGTGTGTCTATAAGCAGGGAACTAGTTCATTTAATTGCTGCCAGAACAAGGTCTTATAACGAAAGCGGTGGGGTGGGGGAGGAGGGTAACCTATCGCTTCCTTGGAACCCGCAGGGGGAGAGAAGTGGGTAGGTGGGTGAGTGTAGATTAGTTGCCATTATCGTTCCTAGCCTTGGAGCTGAGAACGTGACCTTCCATATAAGTGTTATTCCAGTCAGAAAGGTGGATGCGATGGCAATCAATGAATTTCTGTACACATTGCTCTTTATCTGTTACCTGTTTATGGAGATATGATATTCATTCTATTCTTGTTGTTGTTGTAGTTCTCCACATCCTCTTTATCTTCTTCTTCGTCTCATCCTTCTACTCTCCTTCTTATCCTGCTGCCTATTACCCTTCTTCTTCTTCTTCTTCTTCTTCTTCTTCTTCTTCTTCTTCTTCTTCTTCTTCTTCTTCTTCTTCTTCTTCTTCTTCTTCTTCTTCTTCTTCTTCTTCTTCTTCTTCTTCTTCTTCTTCTTCTTCTTCTTCTTCTTCTTCTTCTTCCTCTTCTTTTTCTTCTTCTTCTTCTTCTGTCTCTTTCTTCTTCCATTTCACCCTGCCCTCCACCTTCTTTCTCTTGTTCCTTCCGCCTCTTCTCGTTAATTGTCTTGATCATCATCATCATCCTCACTATTATCACTATTATCATCATCATCTTCCTCCGCCTCCTTCTTCTTCTATATCCTTATTTGCACTACTCTTCTGCTGCCATTCTCTATTCTCTGCTCTTATTTTATTATTATTATCGACATTAAACCAGTTAATCACAACCAAATGAGCTGTTACAGAAAAAAGGGGGGGGGGGGGGGGGGGGGGGGGGTTCTAGTTTGAGAGAAAAATCATAATTTTCTAAATTGTAAATAAATATGTTTATACATTTTAAATATATGAAATGCTGAAGCTAATGCTTGTATCTCCTGGTCCCAAACAACGCACATGAAGTGATTACGTATGTACAGGGTGTATCCTACAGCAAACAGTATATTGTTGATGTGACTTCTATCAACTGAGTTGAGGTTTTATAAGGATCGGATGATCTTCTCTATGACTGACTGACTTTCTACCCCACCAGGACATCACACAAACGATAAAAACCCGACGACTCAAAGTGCCACCATGTGTGTGAGGATTACCGTGGAGAGTTCCCAGAAACCGCGTTCAGCCTTTAGGCCATATTTATGGCCAGACTATATTGCGGCCCCTGGCAAAAGCCAGAGTAGGGCTTCAAAAAAGAAAAATTTCATCCTGAAAAGAAGTAGTACTTAGCCAGCTATGTTAATTTTTTTTTCTAACTTTTGGTCTCATCATGCTTAGGAAGTCTGGCTAAGTATGATGAAATAATCAGAATAGGTCCGAAGATTAAGTAATGAGACTAATTCCATAAAAAATTAAATAATCAACAGTTGAAGATATAACCTGTATCTGATTCAAAGTGAGCTCCTTGTGCATTGATACAGCAAGTGGTACGATCTAACAAACACTGGAGCGACCTCTGTAGTTCTTCTGTTGTTACGGCCCTTAAAGTCAATGTTACGGCCTTTTGTATGTCATCAATGTCGTTATCCTTTCAGTCGTGACTTTAATTTTGGAAATAGAAAATTATCACAAGGAGACAAATCTGGGGAATAGGGTGGAAGGCTGAAAACACACACTTGTTTTGGGGCTAAAAATTCTTGTTTTGACGATGTCTCTTGGGTACACAACCCGCTGATGTTTTTGGTCATTAGACAACGAACGTGGTACAAACCGGCAAGCAACTTTTTTCTTGCCAGAATCTTGCACTAAAATGTTGTGAATGGTCACCCTATTAACACCAGATACATCTGCCATCATCCTCACGGTAAAACAATGATCTTCTTGTATCCGTTCTCTGACTTTTGCATTGAGTTCCTCATTACGAACAGAAATTTGGCGTCCAGTTCTAGGTGCATTAGTAATCATTTCCACACCATTTTTGAATCGTAAATACCACCTGAAAATGTGTGGACGAGATAAACAATTATTCGTATAAACTTGTTGCATCAATTTAACTGTTTCAATGGCGCTTTTTCTGAGTTTTAAAAATTCTTTATTTAGTTTTAGCTTTTTGTACCGTGCCGATTACGTAACAATGCATCACTGACTAGGTCAACAAAATGGCGGTTTTGTTGTTGCCTGCTTATCGAGCGGCGATGAAAAGTTGCAAGATGATAGACGAATGTTGCCTGTTTAGATTCCATGCTTTGCTGCATAGATGTCATTTTTGTCTTGGCCATAATAAAATCAGGCTCTTTACTTAATTGTCGGACCTTGTATGTTATATCTTTGAAATGAACACACTCATTTCTTTTAGATGTAGATATGATCTCCGTGGGTACCTCGAGCATCGTTTTCTGGAACTGAGAAAGTTTGAGAAACTTTCTTAACAAAGTTACAGGGTGCTGTTTGACTCCCTTACTAAAAATCTTAGGGGGGGGGGAGGGAGAGGCGAAGCTGTCGGTTCTACCAGCCTCAATCACAATCATTGCTTTTATTCATGGCCAGATTCCATCACAATCATTTCCTTTGTTCATGGCCAGGTTCTATCACAATCAATTCCTTTGATCATGGCCAAATTCTATCACAATCCTTCCCTTTGTTCATGGTCAGGTTCCATCACAATCATTCCTTTGTTCATGGCCAGGTTCTATCACAACCATTCCCTTTGTTCATGGCCAGGTTCCATCACAATCATTCCTTTGTTCATGGCCAGGTTCCATCACAATCATTTCCTTTGTTCATGGCCAGGTTCCATCACAATCATTTCCTTTGTTCATGGCCAGATTCCATCACAATCATTCCTTTGTTCATGGCCAGGTTCCATCACAATCATTTCCTTTGTTCATGGCCAGGTTCCATCACAATCATTTCCTTTGTTCATGGCCAGATTCCATCACAATCATTCCTTTGTTCATGGCCAGGTTCCATCACAATCATTTCCTCTGTTCATGGCCAGGTTCCATCACAATCATTTCCTTTGTTCATGGTCAGGTTCCATCACAATCATTCCCTTTGTTCATGGCCAGGTTCCATCACAATCATTCCTTTGTTCATGGCCAGTTCCATCACAATAATTCATGTTATTGTAAGCAAGTTCCTAGCAGTTCTTAAATCACCCTTCACAATTCCGTAACAAAGGAAACTGCTCAAACAGATTTTAAATTTTTTTAAAGACAGTCAGAGACCGTTCCTTTACAGCCCTTTACACTCATGCCCGTTTGAGGGCTGAATCCATTCTGTCCTTTCTGATAAGTGTCCAACTAAATTAAAAATCGAATATTGTCAAATTGACAACGCGTTTAACCAACGCAAGGATGCCAAGAAACCAATAAGAGACTGACGAAATCGATTATTCTACTGGCGAACTTGATAAAATTGACAGGGTCGTTGCGGTTAACAATAAATGGCAGAATTTCAAGTGAACAATTTCAGGCGGTAGTCAAGAGATGACTTGTACAAGTGCTAATAAGAAATAAGCAGCAGGATCGATACAGCCCTTCATCATTTTTTTTATGCCCATGTTAAGATGGCTCGGGGAGTGTTCGACTTTAACAGTTAAGTTCTTGCTTGTGTAAATATGAGCCTTTCTGTGTAGATATAAA
>CAJHNH020005998.1:10000-15864 GCA_905116865.2 Candidula unifasciata
ATGAGTTCATAAGAGCGATTGGGTCGGACTGTTTGGTTTCCTCGCCTACCAATTTAGTTTGGACTTCTGGAGCTTTAAAGCGAGCATGTGGTGGTAGGTTTTTTTGCAACATTCTGAATTCCTTGACGTCTTTCTGGGAGGTGGTATCTGTCCTGAATTTCATTTACACAGTGTAAAACCGATTTGTGCTTTATTCTTTGTTTGGATTCCCAGTTTTCTACAAGATGTCTATTAGGATGGTTACGATTTTTCCTAACGCATCTTTCATAAATTTCTAAAGTGGCTTTTTCTCTCCGCAACCCGAGGGGTTCCACATTTGTATGGATTTCACATGCAGCAGTTGGTGTAGACTGCATAGCTCCGCAGATTAATCGGAGGGCATTATTTTGTACTCTGTCAAGAGTCTCTAGGTTAGTTTTGGAACAAGTTGTAAGCAGTGAGTTGTTGTACTCTATCACAGAGCGAACATATCCTAGGTATAAGCCCCTCAGAGTTTCCTTGTCTGATCCCCATGATGTACCTGCAAGTCTCTTTAATAACTGTAACCGCCTCAATGCCTTATTCCTGATGTTTTCAATATGGTTCTTGAGGCTGAGCTGCGGGTCAAGTGTGACTCCAAGGTATGTGGGATGCTCTTCTTTCATCACTTGGTGTTTGTCTAACCTCAGGTTAATATTCTTCCTTGCTACTTGGTGGCTTTTGGTAAAGATTGTGTAGACCGTCTTTGCACAGTTAATCTTGAGTTTCCATCTTTGGCAGTAATCATGCAGTCTTCTAAGGTCTCCATTCAGTCTTTGGGCTCCACTTTCCACATTTTCATGACTCTGCCATATTGCTAGGTCATCAGCGTACAAGGCTTTTTCGGCCTTGATTTGTTCTGGCAGGTCATTGATAAAGATTAGGAATAGTGTACAGCTCAATGATGAGCCTTGTGGCAAGCCCTCCTCCAAGACTTCTTTAGAAGAGATTGCGTTGTGCATCTTAGTCTGGATTGTTCTATCTATCAGGAAGTATTTCACCCAGTTATACAATCTGCCATGTATTCCTATGCTCATCATCTTCATCAGGAGACCTTTTCTCCATACTCTGTCATAGGCCTGCTGGAGGTCGACAAAGACTGCCACTGTGTGTTTCTTATTCTGGAAGCCATCATGTATTCTTTGTGTCAGTCTGAACAGCTGGTCTTCTGTGCAGCTGTTGGTTCTGAAGCCTGCCTGTTCATGGCATAGAACACCAGAACTCTCAAGGAACCAATATAAGCGCCTGTTTATCATTCTTTCTGCAACTTTGCCCAAGCATGATGTTAAGGATATCGGGCGGTAGCTTTTGGGGTCATCTGGAGGCTTTTTGGTTTTAAGGATGGGGACGATATATGCATTCCTCCATGCCCTTGGAAGTTTGCTTGACCTCCAAGTTTTATTAATAAGCCTGAGAACTACTTCTCTCCCAGACCGGCCAAGATGTAGCAGCATTTCGTTGTGGATCTTATCTGGGCCTGGAGATTTTCTAGGTTTTAATTTCTTCAGGGCTTGCTCTAATTCATCCATGCTAAATTCATTTTCAAAAAGGGAGTCGCTGGCTGTTGGAGCTCTCTCTTGTTTCTTCAACTGAGAGAGCTGTGTTCTATCGAGTTCTGACAGCTTACCTGCTCTGTTAACCGAGGCAAAATAATGATTGAAATGTTCTGCTTTCTTCTTGTCTTCAGTGATTGTCTTACTCCCATCTGTCACTGGTTTTGGGTTCACCCTTCTACTTTCTCCGGAGAGGTTTTTAACTAAAGTCCATGCTTTATTTCCATTCTGTCTAAGGTCTAAGTTGGAGCAAGTTTCTGTCCATTTATCTCTTTTAGCCTTATTAACTACAAGCTTTACTCTGGCACATGCTTTATTGTATTGGATCTTTGCTTCTGTTGAACGTGCAGTTTCGAGAAATATTCTTGCTTTATTCCTTTCAGATATAGTATTTTGAATTTCTTGATTCCAAAAAGGTTTATATGCCTTCCGGCTGCCCCTTGGGATGGCTTTCGATGCTGCATTCAGGATTGCTTGTGTTATGTCTTCACAAAAAGTTTCCACACAGCTGTTGTCAATTCTTCCCAGGAGGCAGTCAGATGTTTCCTGAAATAGTTTCCAGTTTGCTTTTCGGAAATTCCAACGGGTTCTCTGCTTGAAGCGTAATTTAGGGGTGGTGCTTACAGTTGTGAGTATAGGTTTGTGGTCACTTCCTATGTCGTCCAGGACTTGGGGATAGCTTGCGTCTGCTAAGTCGGATGAGCAGATGGTCAGGTCTGGTCTGCTGAGAGATAGGTGGGCCCTGTGTAACAGTGTAGGTGTAGACTCTGTGTCCTGCAGCACTAATAGGTTAGTTGTTTCACAAGTATCTTCGATGTACTTCCCTGTGCTATTGTAGTCAGGGTAACCCCAACGTGGCGAGTGTCCGTTGAAGTCACCAACAAGAAGGGTTTTATGGTACTGTGTCTTGTATAGTTCTGGTATGTTGCATGTTGTCTGAGGTGGGCTGTACACGTTGTATATCGTGTATTTGCTTCCATTGTGCCAGATAGTTATTTTTTGCACATCTGTAGGGTGAGATGTCGACAGCATTGTTACATCTCCTTGTATGTCATTTCTGATATAGGTCACTATGCCCCGGCAGTCATTGCACTTACAGGCATAACTAGTATATCCAGTGAGATGCAGATCAGAGTCTTTATGCAGGGTTTCTTGTAGGGCAGCCACGTGTACCCTGTGGCTGTTTAGCAGTTTGGCAAGTTCAAGTTTCTTATTTCTTATTCCACAGATGTTCAGCTGCAGAATATTGAGCATCTGTGTATTTTTTGCTGTGCTGTCTGAGTTCTTTTTGCTCTCCCTCCCACTCTTCCTCCTCCTGGGGTGTCTGTTTTCCCTATTTATTTCAAATTTTCCAGTAGCCAATTTTTCGCACATGACAGCCTGGTTTCCCACTGTCTGGCGCGGGCCTTGATAGACGAGGCGACGACCGATCTCGTATGTATTCTTAAATTTTGACTTATTCATGGCATTGTGGTGCTGGGGTGTCTGTGGATTACCTACCTCCCCGGGCAGCAGCTAGAAATGCCCTGTACCAGTTCTAAAGGAAATATGGGTTGTGTTTCTGCCTTTCCCTTTAACACGTAGCTAAGGTGGGGCTCACAGTGTGCTCATTCCCCGCCACCAGATTGCCTGCAGGTTTCGCTGAGCTCTTCATGTCTCTAAGCATGGCCTAAGCATGAGTAGTTGGGGCAACTGGATCGTCACGTCCTGAGTCCCTGTGCCTTCACGATAGTTTCCGGTATTCAGGGGGGTTAGCATACTTGTTTCCATTCCTAAGACTGTTCAGCACACCTCTGGCTCCTTCCCTCCCACAGGGGGCAGTACGGTGTGGTGCACCGGGTTTATTATCGAGGTTTGCTCCTCTAGATCCATTGTGTTTTGCCTGGGGATTCGCACCCCCAGTTACCGGGACTACCTCGGGGAGGCTGTGACTCTTCGCCACGCACAATGGTCTTGAGGTAAGAGAGGTTTTGCTAGGTCAAGAGGCTGACACCACAATGGACGCTCCTTTCGTGAACAGATATTCACTAGACCTAGGGTGAAGTAAGGGGGGGAACCCACTACCCACAACACCAACACTTCTTACCCCCTGCCTCTCGAGGCTCAGTCCCACTTCAGCGCTGTAAAGTGGTACCTAAAGAAGGTGCCGATTCTGCGTACCAGTGCGTACCGCTAGTAAACACTCTGAAATTATTTTTATTATTGTTTTTCTACGTGGCTGAGGAGCTGGCTAGGGAAAGGAGACGGTCACGCGTGCCATGAAGAGAGCGACGTTCTGTAGAGGATTTGCTGATTGATGATGTTTGTTAGTATTATTATTATATTATTATTATTATCACTATTATTATTATTATACTACTATTAATATTATTACTCTGTTCCTAATGACAAATAATATTTAATAATCTATCTGAAATAATATGAAATGTAAAGGCATATACTCTTAAGGAGAATGTTGGATGCCGTACCAAGTTGGGGGGGGGGGGGGTATGGGAAAGGGGTAGGTGCTGAGAGGGTCCGAAGTCCAGGTTCCAGCGCCTATGATCTAGAAATTCCCGCTGCCCAATCAGGCTTGAGCGAGGAATTAAGTATTGATCTAGTTCAGTGGTTCTCATCCTGCCGGTCATGACCCCCTTTTTTTGGATCGAACGACCCTTTCACAGGGGTCGCCCAAGACCATGGGAAAACACATATTCATTGAAGTTATGAAGGAAAAGATAATTGTTCGGGGTTCGCCGCAACATAGGGTAACTGTATTAAAGGGTCGCGACATTGCGAAGGTTGAAAATCACTGCTCTAGCTCATGTCGTTTAAGAGGACACTGGGTTTTCCCAAAGACAACTGACAGGCACATTAAAAATAATTGTTGACACATAAGAATTAGCGTCATTATTATGTAATGTGTCGAGTGTTTGTCGGCAGACATTGTTGTTTTGTGTCTTCGATGAGTTTAGTCTATTGCGGGCTCCGATTGTATGGGGAAAGCGGGGGAGGGGGGGGGGGGGTTACGTGAGGCGAATTGAACCACTGGCCCCTAGCACGCAAAGGCGATTAATTAGATAGGGGTGGGGGGTGGAGTGGGGTGTGGGGGTCTGTTGAAGTCTGACTACATCTGAATGAGAGACAAGAAATAAACAGTCTGCACACGCAAAAGTCAGAGCTGTGAAACGGAAGAACATATAACCAGAGGTTAAAAACAAACTAAAGTCCAGAAATGGACGAACAACCGGAACTTTCCACCGGAATTTCAGCCGCAAATTAGAAGATAGCCTAAATGTGTATATATCGCAGCCTAACTGTAAACTACAATGCAATTTGCATACTGTCTTTTAAGAAGGAGAAGCAGATAGAATCTCCAGGGTTTACTAGCTGACATGAGGCGCAGCAGACTACCGTCAGTTTGTAAAAACTGCATTAGCAAAGTGCCTTCGTAAACGTATTTAATCTGATTAAGTTCAACAGTTCACACACTAAACAATACATACACCAAACATTTCACATATTAAACAGTTCATACACCAAACAGTTCATATACTAAACAGTTTATATACCAAACAGTTCATACACTAAACAGTGCATATACCAAACAGTTCATACACCAAACAGTTCATATAGCAAACAGTTCATATACCAAACAATTCATGTACCAACAAGTTCATATACCAAACAGTTCATATACCAAACAGTTCATGTACCTAATAGTTCATACACCAAACAGTTCATATACCAAACAGTTCATGTACCAAATAGTTTATACACCAAACAGTTCATGTACCAAAAATTTCATATACTAAACAGTTCATATACCAAACAGTTCATACACCAAACAGTTCATACACCAAACAGTTCATACACCAAACAGTTCATATAACAAACAGTTTATATACCAAACAGTTCATACACCAAACAGTTCATACACCAAACAATTTATATACCAAACAGTTTATGTACCAAACAGTTCATACACCAAATAGTTCATACACCAAACAGTTTATATAAAAAACAGTTTATGTACCAAACAGTTCATATACCAAACAGTTTATGTACCAAACAGTTCATATACCAAACAGTTCATGCACCAAACAGTTCATAATGAACGGAAAATAAATTTTTTTAGCTGGTCTAAAACAATATAAATGCATTGACTGCCAAAAAGGACATTAGGATGGCATTTTCTTTTTATTTAGTATATTTTTATTTATCATAATATTTATCACGTCTGTGGGTTTTGGCGTCGCGAACGCGCTTCGTAATTTGGGGGTGCGGGGCGATCCCTGCTGCGGAAGGGGTTTT
>CAJHNH020005999.1:0-15839 GCA_905116865.2 Candidula unifasciata
ATACATACATACTACATCATACATACATACATACATACATACATACATACATACATACATACATACATACATACATACATACATACATACATACATACATACATACATACATACATACATACATACATACATACATACATACTACATACATACATACATACATACATACATACATACATACATACATACATACATACATACATACATACATACATACATACATACATACATACATACATACATACATACATACATACATACATACATACATACATACATACATACATACATACATACATACTACATACATACATACATACATACATACATACATACATACATACATACACATACATACATACATACATACATACACACATACATACATACATACATCATACATACATACATACATACATACATACATCCATACATACATACATACATACATACATCACATACATACATACATACATACATACATACATACATACATACATGCGTCGTTTGGTTTTCTTGTGCAATTTTGCATAGATCCCTGTGGATCGTTGCTAGAGCTTCTGAGTTCGTATTTTGTGCGACACTTTGTCCGCCCACCCCCCCCCCCCCCCTTTTCCCTTGGGCTATTCCCACCGCCGTGAACGAGCGAGGAGTTAAACTGACTCATATTCATTCCCCCTCCCCCCACCACTTTTTTTCCCCTCACGAAAGAAATTCCCCAATTGTCCCCAGAAATACTTAAATTATCTATAACCTGGATACCGCATTATCAGTTATAGGAGAAATAAAGGGCTATCTATACAGTAATTCTGGAAAACGTTAAACGAGGTGGACGGAAGCAGGGGAAAGCTAGAAAACAGGGGTGAAACCAGTACAGTTGCCACACATGAACATTTCCCTTACAGTTAAAAGAGAGAGCTTTAATTCAATCTAAAGAAGCAAGAAAGAAACAGGCCATCAGTATGGGATTTTATCCCTTTTAGCTTACAAGCAATTTGCAGAAATATAAAAGGATCATAAATATGAATGGAGTTTTCCGCACCAGCAAATAATGAGGACGTGCCAATTAGGAAAGAATTGTACGTGATTACTTCAAAGTAGTACGGGTGATCAAAGAAACACCCGCAACAAAATTGTGTTGGATGAGTTGAAAATCCAAATATGAAAGAATAACACAGACCGTAATAAGCTCCTGGTGAAACACAGAATTATGATACTATTTTTTATTTGTTTACACAACCGATAAAATATCAGAGTGTGAGTTTATCACACCTAATTGAAATGAAATAGGATATATAATTATTACCATTTGTTTCTTAGTAGTGACTGTATGTTATTCTTTCCATTTTTTTTTTTAGCTCTCGTAGAGAGATAATATGTTAACTCATTCAAATAAGTTTTTTTTTTCCTACTGGTTAGGAAGGGGGAAGAAGGGGGAGGGGGTGCAGTGGCGCAGGAAAATGGTGTGTATCCCCCTTGGCGTCATCATTGACTGGGGCGATGGGGCACAAATGCCAAATATGTTCTTGTAAAAAAAAAAATATTTTTATTATTTAAAAAAAAAAAGAACTCTTTAGGGTAAAATAGGTGCCACTTTAATTTTGATTTATGCGAAATAAAGGAAACCTCGGAGTTCCAGGGAAAATCCAATATTATAGGGATGTTTTGATTTGAAATAAATTTGGTATCACAGTACGAAGAGAACGTCTGGCACAAATTTGAAACTGGTAATTCAAACTGATCAGTTCATACTTGAGACAACATTACAGATATAGAAAATGTATTTCAAGCGAACGAAAACAGAAGAAGGAGAAACTGATCTTTATCACCCCTGATCGTCTCAGAGACACCCACTAACAATAATCCTAACCCTAAACCTAAACCTAACCTTAACCCAAACCTCTAACACCGCTATACTTTTGTACATCCAGATCTGGACTCATAAATTTTATTTGTTGGGGAAAATTAAAACAAAAGTACCAAATGAGGCAATGCAAAAACTCACTGGGATATGAAAAGTTAAGAAGACACAGCGTAGAAAGTTAAGTAAAGGACCCGTGTTCGTGTTTTAGGCGTGTTGGGCATATATGGCTAGACCTATTTTTCATAGGTGGGTGATGTGGTCAACAACACACCGACTGCCTTTACTTCCCAGGACTATACATGGTACCCACTTTTTTCTTAGGAAAAAAAAAAGTTTTCCCCAATCAGGACCCAAACACATGACCTTACGATTCCAGGCGAGTGTCTAGCCTCTATACCACGGGAGTTTCCCTCCTACAAAACTTAAACATTTTCACATATGCAGATTTAGGAAAACGCCTGTTTTTTTTTTTTTTTTTTTTTCACTGTTCTTTATTTCAGCAACGGAGTAAAGGTTCTCAAACAATTAAACTATTCTTAGTCCTCGAGTGCAGTCTCTTCTCTGTCTTCTCATTATTCTCTTCTTCACCTCATCTTGATCCTCTTGTACCTTGCTGTGTCCAGGTGAAAAATAATTTACAGGTAAGAGCCTGTTTGTGTGCTTCGTACATTTTGATTCCTAGAACTCTGAATTACTTATGTCCACTGCCTTGCACGTTCGACCTCTTCTCCGCTTCCCGTCTGTGCTGTAAATCATGTTTTGCCGGGGCACACTGTCTGCTGACATTCGCGTGATATGGTTAAAACCATTTCACCTGTTGTCTTCTAATGAAATCCAGGCAGCTGCTACTCCCATTTTCCCTCGGGTTTCATTGTTTCTGATACTATCTCTTGCTGTTGTTATATTGGGAGCACTTCGTAGGAATCTCATTTCAGCTGTAATGTTTTTTCTCTTTTTCTGTCATTGACCAGGTCTGGCATTGACCAGGTCTGGCATTGACCAGGTCTGGCATTGACCATGTCTGGCATTGACCATGTCTGGCATTGACCAGGTCTGGCATTGGTAACACAGGGTTGGTAAGAATATTGCCTCATAGTGAACTCTTTTGGTTTCTACTGATACACGTTATTTCGTAGTATTAGTGCTATTTACCACATGAGTTGGTTTGCCTTGTTACAACTCCTTAGTACTCACCTCTATCTTTAATGAAGTGTTCTGAGAGCGGTGGCGTCGATCCTAGCTTATATAAAATATTGACCAGCTGCCATGCCTGCCTGTATTTACCACTTTCGCTTTGTAGATAAAGGAATAGCTCTGAATGCGGGCGTGGGGCTCATTGTAAAAGTCATTAGTCACAATAGTAATGCTATTGTCACATTATAAATTGTTCTATTGCTGATTTTATTGTTCTGTCATATTAATATACAAATAAAATATCAATTATTAAACTCTGATTTATATTTTGTCATTACGGAATGCAGATTGCTGAAATTGCTCAGCTAGTAATATTGAATACTTAGTACACTTAAAGTCACTATTCTTGGCGAAGAAATAAAGTATTCGCTAAACATATGGAGAGAATGTATGTATAATTATCAGTTCTTTCAAAACTAGATCCTATAGTACTATGCAAACTGGCAAAGAGGCGCTATGGGAAGGATACTAGCCTTATTTTAGGACTAGGAAATGCAACCCTAAAACTTAATGTTTGACAGGGCACAACTGGCCCTTCACCGGCATCTGGTCTAGGAAGGAAGCTCTGACAGACAGTCCGATGAAGAATTGGTGTTACTTTATATTTAAAATTAACAGCACATACTGTGCGAGTAGAATACTGAAAAAGCAAAAAAGAAAGCAAACAAATCGACGTTTCGGTGGGAATTAACTACACAACTATAAAAAGGGGAGAGTACTCCAACCACCAACGGGTCACGTGAGAAACTATAAAATCTAGTTTGCTGCAAGGACAAGACATGATCTCTACAGCCAGGTATTATGCTGAGGGGAAGAACTTATTCGATGTCATAAATGTTGTAACTGGTATCAACGTGAGCTGGGATTCTCATGCCTTTCAATGACACAAGAGAACCCTTCGTAAAAGAAGAACAACCGTGCATTTTCAGAACCATCTACATGTCAATTTATTCAGTCAGTATCTAACCCCTCAGTGAAAATGTCCTGCAGGGGTGACGAAAGCTGTGTGCTAAGGCACACTCAGCCTCCCTGCCGGAAAAAGAAATGGGAAGTAGGAGAGCGGTTTAAGCCACCATAGGAATGTGCAAGAGGTGCTAACCTGCCCATTCTCCATCATGTAAAGAAGCTCTCGTTTTAAGTTCTTGTTTACGGATACCAGTTTGTTTGAAATTTATTACTATCTGGAATCTTGATTCGTCATATTATTATCATTATTATTATTATTCCGACTTTTTAATTATAATATTATGTTTACGCACTTAAACAATGATTAGACCATTGATTTCCCCTAGGAATTCTAAGGGGCTAAGCCCGTCACCCCCTCCTTCTTAGGCTTGTTATGTTGTTTTTTTTTTTTTTATGTCGGGGACTTAGTTGACTGCAGCGGCTCTCCAACTGTCTTGTACAAATTCTGAGACTACTATTTGTTTATCTCTGAGTGGTAGCATGCCCCTTTGATCACTGTCTGCTAATTGCTCATCTTCTTTTATATTTACTAATTTAGTCCAGAAGTGGTGGGACAACCAGATTTTTCCATGCTTTTAACTCACTGAAATTCGTTCCGAATAGTGATTCGCTGGGTCATTTGGTATCAGGCCGAATCCCATGGGGAAAAAATAACCACAAAAATTAGGGTATTATTTTTTTTATTGCTTTTACGTGAATTATGGTGTGAATTACAAAGCTTTCCTTAAAAAAAAAAAACAATTGGAGTGTTAGTCTTTTACTTTTATTTTACTTTTTTTTTTTTTTAATCATAGTTAGCAGAACCTATTCATTAATTTTTCACTGTTAAAGTCGACCTTAAGTAATCGTGTGTTTTCTTTTTCTTTTTTATTTGCAAGAAAACTTTTTTTCCCCGAATTTATTCTTTGTTATCTCATTTCTAAGTTCAGTAAATATCTCACAACATCATGGTCAAAATCATCAATCAACAGGTCCTTCACATAGAATCGCTCTCGTCACGGGCGCATGAAAGTGTCTCTCTCTTCAGCCAGTTCTCCAGCCATATCAGCTTTATCTCACACAAGGCATCTTCTGTTACAGTTTATACCTAGTTGTTGGACACAAGTGAGGCACAGATCTAGATACCATGTTATCGATTCCACAAAATGCATTATAGGTCGCTCATAGAATTATCATGTAATAAATTGTGCTTGATGAAAAGAGATTTGATTGTCTGATGCATGCAAGGGCGAGATCCAGGGCAAGATCAGAGGCAAGAGAACAAAAGAGCATTATCTAGATATAAATATATTACATCAGCATGCCGGGACACTGGGGCATATACGTATGCTTAGCCGAGGGAAGTTACTAAGAACGACAAGATAGAGGACATGGTCAAATGACTTCCACACCGGTTTTTAGACAGACTGTACTGATGCCTGGGCGGAATTATTGCCAGTCATCATCATTATCATCATCAGGTTATGCCGTGTTAAGTTGGCTTGCTAGCATCGTAACAAAAAAAAAAAGTTTTTAACCTGCTTATGAAAGCTTGTGGTTATAATCGCGATCTTTATTTGGCTGTCTTGATTGATGGATTTTGATTGCTTGATTTCTTTTGATTGCTGTAGAAGCTTTGATTGAGTATTTGGCTTTCTAGGTTGATCTAGGTTCAGATTGTGAAGTTTGATTGTATGGCTTAGTCTTACGTCTCTAAAGCTTGTTCAAAGGCTCCCACTTGGGGCCACATCGGATTAGGCATAATGCTGTTTATCTTGCAAAGGACTCTCTGTGTCTGTTTTTATTTTATGCATACGGCAATCGCCTCTCCCGGAGTTATGTGGTAAAATCACGACTTCGGCCTTTCTTTCTTTTTTTTTTTTTTTTTCTTTTCTTTTCTATTTTTTTTTTTTTTTTACATGGTGTCGATCTGAAAGCTAAACATCAGTTACAGAAAAGACTGTCTTGCTGCAGATTCGAACTCAAAAACTTTAATCCGGCAGGCAGGCGCCAAAACATTAAACTGCAATAACTTTCTTGATGAATTCTGGCTGAGCAAAATGTTAAGAAACACAGGTGATCCTCATTAAAACAAACAGTTTTCCCTCACCAGAAGTCTTTCATTTCCCACTTTGTTGTGTCCGTGTGTGTTTATAACATTGTTAGCGCACAATGTCACAGTGACTCCTGCCAGTAAATCTCAAGCATCAGCAGATTTCTCTCGGCGCTCAGCAGTCAACCGATCCCACCTCCTCCCACCCAGTATCTTTAGGGCTAATAAACCACCTCCTCCCGCCCAGTATCTTTACGGCTAATAAACCACCTACTCCCGCCCAGTATCATTAGGGCTAATAAACCACCTCCTCCCGCCCAGTATCTTTAGGGCTAATAAACAACCTCCTCCAACCCAGTATCTTTAGGGCTAATAAACCACCTCCTCCCACCCAGTATCATTAGGGCTAATAAACCACCTCCTCCAACCCAGTATCTTTAGGGCTAATAAACCACCTACTTCCGCCCAGTATCTTTAGGGCTAATAAACCACCTCCTCCAACCCAGTATCTTTAGGGCTAATAAACCACCTACTCCCGCCCAGTATCTTTAGGGCTAATAAACCACCTCCTCCCGCCCAGTATCTTTAGGGCTAATAAACCACCTCCTCCAACCCAGTATCTTTAGGGCTAATAAACCACCTCCTCCAACCCAGTATCTTTAGGGCTAATAAACCACCTACTCCCGCCCAGTATCTTTAGGGCTAATAAACCACCTCCTCCCGCCCAGTATCTTTAGGGCTAATAAACCACCTCCTCCAACCCAGTATCTTTAGGGCTAATAAACCACCTCCTCCCGCCCAGTATCTTTAGGGCTAATAAACCACCTACTCCCGCACAGTATCTTTAGGGCTAATAAACCACCTACTCCCGCCCAGTATCTTTAGGGCTAATAAACCACCTCCTCCAACCCAGTATCTTTAGGGCTAATAAACCACCTCCTCCAACCCAGTATCTTTAGGGCTAATAAACCACCTACTCCCGCCCAGTATCTTTAGGGCTAATAAACCACCTCCTCCCGCCCAGTATCTTTAGGGCTAATAAACCACCTCCTCCCGCGCAGTATCTTTAGGGCTAATAAACCACCTCCTCCAACCCAGTATCTTTAGGGCTAATAAACCACCTACTCCCACCCAGTATCTTTAGGGCTAATAAACCACCTCCTCCAACCCAGTATCTTTAGGGCTAATAAACCACCTCCTCCAACCCAGTATCTTTAGGGCTAATAAACCACCTCCTCCAACCCAGTATCTTTAGGGCTAATAAACCACCTCCTCCCGCCCAGTATCTTTAGGGCTAAAAAACCACCTCCTCCCGCCCAGTATCTTTAGGGCTAATAAACCACCTCCTTCAACCCAGTATCTTTAGGGCTAATAAACCACCTCCTCCAACCCAGTATCTTTAGGGCTAATAAACCACCTCCTCCAACCCAGTATCTTTAGGGCTAATAAACCACCTCCTCCAACCCAGTATCTTTAGGGCTAATAAACCACCTCCTCCAACCCAGTATCTTTAGGGCTAATAAACCACCTCCTCCCGCCCAGTATCTTTAGGGCTAATAAACCACCTACTTCCGCCCAGTATCTTTAGGGCTAATAAACCACCTCCTCCCACCCAGTATCATCGGGGCTAATAAACCACCTCCTCCCGCCCAGTATCTTTAGGGCTAATAAATCACCTCCTCCCGCCTAGTATCTTTAGGGCTAATAAACCACCTCCTAAACCAAATGTAACTCCCAACTAGTTTTCAGGCAGACCCATGTTCTAGAATATAATTTCCAAGAATAGCGGTCTGGAGTAAGAGACCCAGTTTAAAGTTGCACAATGTCATGAAGATGGTCCTTAAAATCCAATCATTCAATCAATGTGTCAATTAATCGATCGCTGAAACCAATCAATCAGTGATTTTATTTGAGTTGCCCAAGCCATCAATCAACTAAATAAATGCAAAGAACTCTTCACAGTGAAATATCACGTTGACAGATATTGTTAATGTTTTGTTGTTTTTTCTTTTGAGGACAAAGTTAAAGATCCTAACCTGTACACTCCATAGCGACAGCACTCTAAATCCTCAGGCTCACAAGCTCCTAAACAGTGATTTAAAAAAAAAAGTAGAATCTTTAGGTCTTGATAAATCAAGAAGAACGAGTGACAATAAAGTAAGTAAGTAAATTTACCCCACCAAGACATCACACAGAGCGATAAACACCCGGTGACACAAAGTGCTACCATACACATGAGGATCGAACATGGAGAGGTCACAGAAACCCCTTTCAGCCGTTCGGCCAAATTGATGGCCTGGCTATATTCAGGGTGTCGGTGTCCGTGGCTTAGGCGTTGCGAACGCGCTTCGTAATGTCGGGGTGCCGGGTTCGATCCATGCTGCGGACGGTTTGTCTTGCAATGGTTTCGACCGTGGTACCGAGCGGCGACCGTCCAGAAGGCAATGGCAAACTACTGAACGGAAATTTGCCTAGAAAAACCACAAAAGCCAGAAAGTGATGGGGGTGGTTCTGCAACGTCCTGTAAAGGATACGCAACTATTATATAGATTTAGGGTCCCCGGCAGGAGCCAGGGTGGGCCTTCAAATAACGAAAAATTGCATCCCACATGGGGTCGACTTATAATGGATAACCGAGTGACAATTAAGCTACGATTGTGTACAAATATCACTTATTCTATTCTCTGCCTGTCATTGATATTTGCATACTAGTTCGGACAAGTAGATGTCACTCATGACCGTGAAAAGATACAAGAACTATAAGTGCATGTTAAAAATATGTCTGCATTTTAATTCCTAACTGAATAGGTCGTTGTCCGTCGCACAGTTCAAAGGAATCAAGAAGGAAAGAATCAATAACGTAAACAAGAAACAGATTTTTCTGGTTACCAAATTGAATTACTCTGTGGCTTAGGCGTTGCGAACGAGCTTCATAATTTTCTTGATGCTAGACATTGAGTCCCGTCTGGGTCACACATAGGATTGTGCGTTTAAGGTCGCCACCGGTCCCCCATAGCTTCTCTTTTAATGTGGCTCCCTTGGGCCAGAACCACAGTCTTTGCTGGGATAGGTTAGGGCAGTACTGTAGTATGTGAACAGGGGTCTGTCGTTCTGCTCCACAATCACAGGCAGCAGATTCTTTTATGCCTATCCTGTACAGGTGTGCTCGAAGACCATAGTGTCCAGTCCGAAGTCTAAAAATTGTTGTTTGTTCTTTCCTGTTGAGTTTGTTTATGCTGTCACTCTCTGGTCTGTAATCTCCATTCTGCCTTCGCCACTCCCGCTTGAAAGACTGCTTTAGCGCTGTTTTGGCTTCCTTGTAGCTGTATGGTGGATGAGGTTGCAGAAAGGAGGGTAGTTGTCCCAGCTCTGAAGTTAGTGCAGGTGTCACCTGCTGGTAGAGAGAGAGAGAGTTTCTGCTCTACTGCTAGGGGGTTTAATGTATATTCCACAACCCCCCTTTCTGGCTGCTTCTGTAGCAGAGCCGTCGGTGAAAGCCTGAGTAAAAGTGGTGTTTGGATACTTCTCATCAAGCTTAGCAAGAGCCAGGGTTCTCTGTTGTGTCTCCGTCTGGTTGGGGCTCTGACGCTTCAGTCTGTTTTTTGTTTTCTCTCTTGAAATTTAAAATGCAGTGGATGACTTTCTTTTTAATTTCTCATACTGTAAAAGAGTTTTGTATTGTCTTCTGAGTTTGAGTGGTTCAGTATCTGCTATCCTCTCTATCTCTCTGATGGGGGTGGTTTTCATGGCTCCGAGAACAATCCTTAATCCCATATTCTGAACCTTGTCTAGTTTTCCCATTGTTGTCTTGGCTGCTGCAGCCCATGCAGTGGAGGCATATTCCATGACTGGCCTGACTGCTCCAGTATATACTTGTTTTAGGATTCTGGAGTTGGCGCCCCATGTGGTACCCGCTAATTTTTTCATCACTGCAAGCTTCTTGAATGCTTTCCCGTGTACTGCTTCTAGGTTTGACTTCTAAGTTAGTGGCGAATCAAGTGTAACGTCAAGAAAGGTAGGAGTGTCAGTCTGTGGAATGAGCTGGTAATGCCGAGGTGCTGGGTATGATCCCAGCTGCGGGCCTTGCGCCTTGCGTTGGTTTCGGCAGTGGTATCGAAAGAAGACCGTCCAGAAAGCAATGGCAAAATTATGGACGTAAATTTGCTAAGAAAAACTACAACAGTTGAAAAATGCTGGTGGTTGGTTCTGCAATGGCATGAAAAGGATACGGAACTAATTTAGATTGAATTACATTTCGGGTACAATGGAATTTGTGTGGGTGCTTAAATTGTCCCCTTGACTATTCTAAAAGAAATGAACACTTATGAAGGAAACGTATGAATGAGGCATTACAGTTACAAATGAACGCGACGAAAATAAAACATGTGAAATGTAGCAAAGACTTTCAACACAAGCGGAATAAATTAGTCTGCTAAAAGATGTTACGTCTCTAACGACATAACATACGTCAGAGGTGAGAAAAAAAAAAGATGCAGTTATTTCTTCCACGTTTAGACATGCAGTAAAGGTATTTCAGCTAATGAAATAAATTTGCTATTTCGTTAACAAACCTTTCATGTTTCGTTTACTGTGTGTATGAGCATAACTAAGGTAATGATAGGAGTGCAATAATTTAACAAATTTGAAACCTGTTGATTTAATACGATTTAAATATTCTCACGATAAAGAGGATTTATGAAGTTATACACAGGTTTCAAGAATTAATTTATGATTTTACTAAAACTGGAGCAAGCAGTTCACTACCCCATGCATATGTTTACAAGAATGTGTGTATCTAGTTGGAATAAAGCATCACTGTTTGAAAAAAAAAATTAAAAACGCAGACAGGTGTTATAGAATGTCCTATGCCTGTGAAAGGGTAAGACAGTGTTTTACTGCGTAGGTTATGATAACATTTTCAGCCCCCCCCCCCCCCCCCACCCCCCCTTCTTTTTTTAAAAATGTATTTCCTTCAGTATTATAGCCTAATGACTCACTCTCAGCAACCCAAAAATCAAAGGCGGTCCGTGCACAGTGTAATTGTAAACCTCCTTATTTTCATGCCGTATTATGAACAATATTTAATATAGAGAGCCTTTTAAAAATATCTTTTTTATGCTTTTATTTTTTATGAAAAAAAATATTGCAAAATCCTGACATGGAACTGTTTGTTTCACAGTTCCAGTGACACTGTTTGGGCTTTTGGGTGCGTGCGTTCGTGTCCGAGATACGAAGCTGCACGTAAGATTTATCGCACACGGAACCCTATTCCGTTTTTTTTTTCTTGTCGCACAAATTGAAGCCTGGAAAATTTATTTCGATTTTAAATTAAATGATCAAGCTTGAATTTAACAGTGAGTGAAAATATTTTTGATTTCGGATTTCCTCACGTTTTTATGTACATTTTCTTGTTATACGTTTGCATAGTTCCACAAAACATTAAACTAATGATTAAAGATTTTCTGAAGCCGCACCCCCACTAACTTTAACTACGTACCACCGCTGCCAAAAAGCCACTTCCTGGTCCAACTAGAGCATTTACACACAAACCTAGGGGGTGTGTGGTCTCGAGGCATGGTGTCCGCCTTGAGTGCTAGAGGTTCCAGGTTTAATCCCTGGTAAGGGCTGAGCTATTTTCAAGTGGACTTGGACTTCTAGTAATTCCCTATGGTCTTTGGGTAGTGAGATCAGACGCCCGTGTGCATTGTTGCGCACGTAAAAAATCCCTTGGCAGTTGAAAATCGAAAAGAGTAGCCTAACGGCGCTGCCCGGAAAAAAAACTTTCAGTTAAAAATCTACGCAAAGTATTTTAGGATCCTCGCCAGTGCTACAGAGCCTGTGCTCTGTGCTGAGCTTCTTTGGATTCAGACTCTAGTTAGAAGAAAAAGGGGCACTTATGGGTTACTACCCGTGTGCCATGATATTGATCAGTTGTTGAAACCTCAAAGCTCAAAATGACAACCCTATTAATTCACATAAACCAGTTATTTGGGGCCTCCTACAGATATATGTTTTATTACTAGTCTAATAAAACTAAGGAGTCGACGTGGCGTTGGCGGCTACTGCTCGGCTGCGGAGCCGAAGGTCGTGGGTTCGCGCCCTGATGGAGCTCGACATTTTTTCCCCAACAAATGACCCTGAAATAAGGTCCACCAAACTTTGAGTGGGTACCAGGTGCCGTCCTGGGACGTAAAGGCGGCTGGCGTGGTACTGAACATATCACCCACCAAGTACTGATTGGTGTATACAAATATTGATCTAGCCCTATATGCCCAATACGCCTGAAGGCGTGGAAAAGGCTCCTTTACTTCTTTTTTACTAATGAAACTAATTTGCGGTTTTGATTATGAACAAGTGTGGAATCCGAAGATAGGCTTCTAGAGAAAACTTTACACTGAGAATAAAGTATTGACAAAATGAATAACAACAAAACCATAGACAAACTAATGAAATATTGGACAATACATATTATACAATTATACTCGTAATCCAACGTAATGCGATCGAAACCCACTGCTGGCTGCGCGTATTTTTATCACGGTATGGGGCGTCGCAGGTCGACCCAGCCTAAAATGGGTACCAGGATGGCTGTCATGGGGAAGTAAAGACGGCCTGCGTAATGCTGACCACATTATCCATCCAGTGCCGATTGGTCTGTAAAAATATGGGACGCACTTCCCATATACCCGATGCGCCTAAGGCGTGAAAAGGGATCTTTACTTTTACTTTTTTATAATAATGCTAACACGTGCGTGTGTGTGTGTGTTTGTTTCTGTGCCGTTTCCTCAACAGACGTTAATTTCCTTAAATCGACTGTTGTCTCTAAGAATACTACGAATTGAGAACACATATTTTGTGTATGTCTCGTTCGGATGTCTAAAAGCCATCAAAACGGTCATTCCTCCTCTTCCTTCATCTTTCTTCGGAAACCGTCTTCATGAAGCCTTCTCTCCACATGCTCACTACAACAGAAGTTATGAAGAAAAACGTCTTCTACTTCATAAATGCTCCTCTGGTTTTATTTTTGTATCCCCAATGAGTTTTCTTTTTCTCATTCTTCGTCTCTCTTCCCTCTGCAATATCTGCATCCGATTTCCAATTGCTTCTTAAAAAATTATATTCTGTTTTTTTTTTTTTTTTTTTCTACTGTAGCACATTGCCATAATAAAAATAGCTCTGTGAAACATTAAAACGATGGTCTTCTGTGTCGTAAAGAGTTGAATTAGACGCCTCTGATTGCTTTCATGCTGAATATGGGTCTTTCTTTCTTTATTTCATTTTGTTTTTGTTGTTAATATTTTATGATTGTCCTAATTATATGGCAAAACATTAGTAAATTGGTTGAAGAGAAATGTTTAAGATCGTGCATTTTTCCTGTGTCAACTTACGGGTTTGAGTCTTCGACTCTCACTCAGTCATTGAGGAAAAGATTGGAGCTTTTGAATTAAAATGTTATAAACCATTTCTTAGAATACCATGGATCAGGAAGACATTCTGAACGAGTTGAACATCAAGAAGAACTGGCTCATAAACAGCATCCTGTCCCAAAAATTGAAGTATTTTGGCCACATCAACCGTCATGGTGGCTTGGAAAAGACGGTGATGGAAAGTGCAATTTGTGGAAGACGAGGCAGGGGTCGACCACCGCGAAGATGGATACAAGACATCGAGGATGCATTGGCATTAAAAGCACATGGGGCCGGAGAGCTGGCTAGGAAAAGGGATACTTTCAGGCATGCCGTGAAGAGAACGACGTTCTGTAAAGGACTTGTTGATTGACGATGATGATGATGATGATGTTCTAATTAGATGGAAGAAATGGATGGTAGTTACTAATGAAGATGACTGATTAACCACACGTAGCCATTCATTTTGTTTTGTTTTGTTTTTATTTTTGGTTTTGTTTTGCACAATAAAATAAACGTGTAGCTTATGATTGTGAGGGCGTAACTGTAGCAGGCCTACCTTTCGGCTCTGTCGCGATGTCAACAAATCCTAACATTACACCCGGGCGTCAGATCTTACTACCCAGACACTATGGAAATTACTGGAAGTCCATGTAAAAAAAATCCCAGCCTTCACCGGGTGCCTGAACCCGGGAACTCCAGCATTCGAGGCGGACGCCATGCTTCGAGACCACGCAGCTCACTATATTCCACAATATATTCCACTACTCGTTTTAAATTTATACTAGCCGGAAAGTGTAAAAGGAGGGGCGGGGGGGGGGGGGGCAGCACAACAGATACTCATTCCATACGCATAGAAAATATCTATTATTGCTTCTATGGATATCAACGAATTCCAACTCCACCCTCGACCCCATCCCCAACACCCTCGCACTTGTCTCTCTACCCATCCATCTTCACATCAATCTGTCCATTTGTCTACCCCTTATCTACCCATCCATCTACACATCCATCTACCCATCCATCCACCCGTCCAACTACTCATCCATTTACCCAGCCATCCATCATCCATCTCTTTATCCACCTGTTCATTCATCTAGAAATCCACCTACATATCCCTCTACCAACCCATACCGTTTCCTTTTTCCATCCATCTTCTTCTTCTTCTTCTTCTTCTTCGAGGTCACCAGCTGTAAACTCTGGCGGAAAGTTCTGGTTGTTCATCCACTTCTGGACTGCAGTCCCGTTCCAAAACTTGAGTGTTGCGTGTGCATCCGTTTTACAGATGAATCATTTGTGTGACTGCTGGTTCCTTGCCTCTCAGGCAGATGCACTCCGACTTCGAAGGAAGCTCCCAATTAGTCGACTCTTACGACATGCTTTTGGGTAGGCAGTGGTTCTATTCTTATTTTCCCTATAATAGGGCCCCGGAATCCACACAGGGATTCCATCCATCTGACATCCATCTGTCCATCCATCTGCCCATTCATCTCTCCATCCATCTACCTATACATATACCCAGCCATGTACCCATCCATGTACCCATGTATCCATCTATCTATTCATCTATCTATTCATTCATCTATTAATCCGTCTGTCCATCCATCTGTCCATCCATCTACCATCCATGTAGCCAGCCATCTACATATCCATCTGTTGATCCATCAGTCCCTCCATTTACCCATTATTATCTATTATCGATGCACAGCAAAACATCAGTCTACGCACCTATATGTCTGTCTATCTGTCTGTCTGTATGTCTTTCTATCTGTCGGTCGATATGTCTATCTATCGGTCGATCGATCTATCTATCGGTCGATCGATCTATCTATCGGTCGATCTATCGATCTATCTATAGGTCGATCTATCTATCGGTCGATCGATCGATCTATCTATCGGTCGATCGATCGATCTATCTATCTATCGTCGATCGATCTATCTATCTATCGGTCGATCGATCTATCTATCTATCTATCGGTCGATCTATCTATCTATCGGTCGATCGATCAGTCGATCTATCGGTCGATCGGTCGATCTAAAACTTGTCTCGATCGGCCGATTCATCTAGCTGTCGATCGGTCGATCTATCTATCTGTCGATCGGTCGATCTATCTATCTGTCGATCGGTCGATCTATCTATCTGTCGATCGGTCGATCTATCTATCTGTCGATCGGTCGATCTATCTATCTGTCGATCGGTCGATCTATCTATCTGTCGATCGGTCGATCTATCTATCTGTCGATCGGTCGATCTATCTATCTGTCGATCGGTCGATCTATCTGTCGATCGGTCGATCTATCTGTCGATCGGTCGATCTATCTATCTGTCGATCGGTCGATCTATCTATCTGTCGATCGGTCGATCTATCTATCTGTC
>CAJHNH020006000.1:0-5000 GCA_905116865.2 Candidula unifasciata
CTTGAATTCGTCAACAACAGTGCTACTGATTATGAGCTGCTATACGGTAAGTGTTCATTGCATGAAATACACATTAAAATACAAACGCACAAACAAGTGACGATGTTTCTAATTTGTGTAGGTGGTGATCAGGGGAAGCAAAAACATTCAAAGTATACAGTCAAACGTAAACAAGGGAAACTATACAACATATGTCTTTAAGCAGATTAACTGTGAAGATATTGTCTGTGGCAATAAATCTCACATTCTATATTCATCGATTCCTTGATGTCAGACCACACATATAAATTTGCAGCATCTATTTAGAATTATAGCAAGAGCGTTTGATTGATGTATGCACACTGCAGCTTGATATATAAATCACAAAACATGTTGATCCCAACTGTCGATCGAACCTGTCTGACTGCTATCGTTTAAAACATAAATTTCCTCATTCATTATGTTTTAAAAGTACACTTTTGCACAACTAGTGCCTTATAATTGCAATTGGTAACAGACTGGAAGCTCTAAATTCATTGTTGTCCAGGACAACGCATTGTTGACCAATTAGTGATTCTCAGATGACATTGAAATTATTTATCATATTCAGAGACTATAGCAATTTAAGTGTTTGAATTACTTATACTTTCGTCCATGTAATGTTCAGTTTTTTATGTTTCTTCTACACAATCAATGTACTCATGGCAACGTTTACGGAACATTTACACTCAATGCAAGGGCCCAAAGAGAACATTAGGAGTTGGGGTCTTGTTGTTTGCTTGGAACTAGCTGTAGTGGTTTTCTTCTTCTTCTGCGTTCGACATGGGTTATGCTAAACATTGAGTCCCGTCTGGGTCACAAATAGGATTGTGCGTTTAAGATCGCCACCGGTCCCTCATAGCTTCTCTTGCAATGTGGCTCCCTTGGGCCAGTTCCACAGTCTCTGCTGGGAGAGGTAGGGGCAGGACTGTAGTATGTGCCCAGGGGTCTGTCTTTCACAATCACAGGCAGCTGATTCGTTTATGCCTATCCTGCAAAGGTTTAATGGAGGGTGGGTGGGCTAAGAACCTTCCCTTTAACATTGTATAGAAGGGTGTTCAAAGCGCTCAAGTGCTCTTTAAGTACATAATAATAATAAAGACATTGTCTAAAAACAAATGCAAGATCAATTTGAAACAATATTTACGTGATTACTGTAACGTGCGGAGGCTTCATTGATTGTGACGAGCGTAAAAGTGACTAGGGGTTGTCGCAATGTAACAGAAGGCATCAACACTTAACATACCACTGGCCAAGAGTAACACAACATGATGAATGCTGAAGCTGCCAAACGTAGCGGAACGAGAACTCTCTTTAAAAGTTCCATTTGTGTATTGACAATATCGATAATCAACACAATGAGAAATTTGCAAGTAATAATTCAACTCGTTCAACCAAAGCTCGCTCGTGCATCCATGGACTGATATGTCCTCACGATAGGTCGCAGTCCGACCTTGAGGTCCAGACAATCATCTTTGTGTTCAGTTCATCCGTCTGAATTAAATAATGAAGGTATACCGGCTTACTGCCGAAATGTAACGTTCACCAGCTTCCTGCTGAGGTCTATCTTGGAGTCCCGGGGTAAAACGTCCTCAAGGATCCAACTTTATATAAAGTTTGCTTCCGTGGGATCCCGGGGTAGAGCGTCCTCAAGGATCCACACGTCCGTCTCATTCGGACTATAAACATCGACCTCCTTTGACAACAATACCTTCACAACGTTACGTATTGTTTTGACGTCTTATTCGCTCACTCAGTACTGGTGCGTTCTGGTGCACATCCGCACGCGACAATTACCAAGATACATTTCAAAGAAAAAGAAAAAAAAAAGGAAATGTTTTTGACAAGATTGCGGCGACCTCTTAGATTATTTCCTAAATTTATAGTTGTGGTGGTTGTGGTTGGGGGGGGGGGGGGAGGGGGGGGGGGGAGTTTTAGTTGACATTTTCTGAATATTCTGACTTAAAATAATTCCTTTTCTTCTTTCGTTTGCCCGAAATAGTTTATCTTTATCTGTAATGGTGTCTTTAGTATGAACTTCACTGTCTTTTGTAATGCATATTTGCAATACTGATCAACACCGTTTGTTTGTTGGCTTGTTTGATTATTATTATATTACAGTTTACAATTGTATAGTTATCGCTGTAATAATGCTGTAGTGGGTAGATAATCGGGTAATGATATCGTAGGGAAGGTAAACTCTAATCCGTGTCCATTAATGACATACTAATCAGTGTTTTGAGTCATCTTGTGTTCGGGTTCGATGACCTCTACGCTGACACTTTCGTCGGGGTTACTTTCGAAGGTTTTTACAAATTATCTTAGTCAGCTTTTCGCTTTGAAGATTGTAATGGTAATTATTAGATGAACGACGTCAGCTCTAGCAATGATGTATTTAACTTATAAACGTAATCTACGGCCAAAAAAGTTTCGTTACTAAAGTAAAAATAATACATCCTCTATGTAGATATACATACTTCATACCAAGAACACATATTTTAAATGCATAATTTGTCTGCAGTTCTTATATATTATATATATATATATATATATATATATATATATATAATATATATATATATATATATGTATATATATATATATATTTATATACGTGTGTGTGTATATACATCTGCTATAAGTAGTCGACGTGGCGTAGCGGCTAGACGCTCGCCTGCAGATGGGAAGGTCGTGGATTCACTCTCTGGCGAAGCCGGACTTTTTCTAAAATGACCTTGTCTCCCAGGTCGACCCAACCTTGAATGGATACCGGATGCAGTCCTGGAAAGTAAATGCGGCCGGTGTGATGCTTACCAAATCACCCAACTTGTGCCGATTGGTCTATAACAATACTGTCTAGTCCTATATGTCTTATACGCTTAAAGGCTTGGAAAAGTAGTTTTGCTTTTTTTTTTTTAATCGGCTATACTTTTTTGTGTGTATGCGTGTGGCTTGGATAGAGCAGCGACACAAACCTTCAAATATAGCATCAAGTTTGGCTGTGAAATGGTTTATGATTATATTACTGTCAATGTCTGTTTACGGATTTTCTTAGCTTGATCTCATACATCTCTTTTCATTTTAAGTTTATTGTTTGAATTAAAAAAAAAAAAATCATAATTTAAATTATGGTTAAATTCAATACTGTCGATTTCAAAGCAATGTTTCCCCAAAATGAATTTGAACAAAGAAGACACAAACAATAGTGTTCACTTAATTTCTATCGAATTTTTGGCAGGTACACATTCAGGTGTACCTTAAAAAGCGTAAACAACATGATTATTAGTAGTGATGGCAAGCTTTACTAGTTTTTTTTTTTTTTTTTTTTTTATGTAGTTTCAATTTGCGGTTAAAATATGCAGTCCACAAAGGAGACACATAACCTTACTGACGAATCGAACTTGCGTCTTCTAAGCGAGAACCCATCGTGCTTAATTAGACGACCAGTTGCATCTCGTCACTCCTAGAGCACGCCCAATTTTAATTGCTGCGGTTTTTACCTATAGGTATATACTGTAGTACTGATGTCATATTTCCGTTTTTTTTTACAAACGATACTGTTCGACTGTGCTTTAGGAAGGCATGGGCATTACAATCCATGAGGATAGTGGATGTGTCTAGCCACAAACTGCACTATCGTCTTCGCCAAAGTGTCCAGCTATGTGTTGGAATTACCGGTCATCTCGTACACGTATTGCGTAATTGTATGTCTTCTGCACAAAACAATGTGCTTGTGACTAAGTTTTCGGAACGTATATACTAAAGGCAGGGGATGGCTACAGAAAGAATGTTGTTGGTAGTTTCTTTGTGGTTGGAGGTCATGGGGTGGAGGGGGGGGGAAGGGTTGGGAAGGGAAGGTCTCAAATCCTTTAGCATGTTTTTGGAGGGAGTCTATTAGTTCTTGAAGTGTATAATAATAATAACAACAATTATAATAATAGCAACCATGTCCTGAAATGCAAATGCATATAAGTACGCATTTTAAATAATGTTACTAGGATGAAAATTATTCTTAAAAAAAAGGTCTATGTTTGGCCAGGGGACAGTGAATCTTCTGCACTAAGCTGCTAGCATCTGAGAGCAGGGGAACTCAGCTGACTCGACATAACATTTTTCCAAACTCTCAAAAGGGTTAAGCCCCTTGGTTCGGGTTGCCCAGGAGAACATGGGCGACTTTTTATCGAAATAATTCAATCCACTAGAAATGGTAAATGTTGTTATCAAGGGGTCTTGAATAAATACTATTACATGTGTGTAGAAGAGCAACTGTTTTCACGTACACATTATACACATATGTATCTCTCCTCGCGCGCGCTCTCACACTCTCTCTCTCTCTCTCTCTCTCTCTCTCTCTCTCTATATATATATATATATATATATATATATATATATATATATATATATATAGGTACACACAAAAATGGCGTCCGTGGCTTAGGCGTTGCGAGTCCGACTCGTAATTCCAACGTACCGCGAAAGAAACCCACTGCTGGCTGCGTAGATTTGTATCATGGTATTGGGCGTCGCATGTTATCAGGATGTATGTCCTGGAGAATGAAAGACAGCCGGCGTAATGCTGACCACATTACTCACCCAGTGCTGATGATCTGTAAAAATAGTGGACGCTCTCCCCATACTTTACTTTACCAACACACACACACACACACACACACACACATAAATATGTGTGTGTATATATATAAATATATATATATTTTTTTAGATACATATATATGTGTCTCTCTTCTTCTTTCCCCTCCCCACCATTTTTTTCTCAGGAGAGAACATACAGCGACTGTCAGAGAGGGGATATTATTATCAAGTCGCTCACAAGTGTTACTAATTTGACTAATGCAATTTAAATTGGATCTGTCAAACAAGGACAGACCAGTCATAAATATAACCCACAGGTAAGAAATAATGAAGGTTTTGAACAACCTTCCAACAATCTAACAGATAAGCAAGACATTATTTATGTATCG
>CAJHNH020006000.1:10000-15829 GCA_905116865.2 Candidula unifasciata
TCACTACACTACAGCATTAACTCCTTACCTATTTTATCACAATATGTATCTTCTCTACACTACACTACAGTATTAACTCCTTACCTATTTTATCACAATCTGTATCTTCTCTACACTACACTACAGCACTATCTCCTTACCTCTTGTACCACCGTATGTATCTTCTCAGTCGAATACTACATCATCTTCTTAACTCTTGTACCACCGTCAAAATCTTCTCACTACACAACAGCATTAACATCTTACCTCTTGTATCACCATATATATCTTCATTTCACCACACTATAGCACAATTGCCTTACATTTTGCACCACCGTATATATCTTCACATTCGAATGCAACACTATCTTGTTAAGTCTTGTACCACCGTATATGTCTTCACATTCGAATGCAACACTATCTTGTTAAGTCTTGTACCACCGTATATCTTCTCACTTAACTGCATTACTATATTATCAACCCTTGTATCGCCGTATGTATCTTTTCACTCCACAAAATCACTATCTCCTTAACCCTTGTATCACAGTACCTATATTCTTACTCCACTATATCTCCTTATCTCCTGTATCACTGTATTATATTCTCCCCATTACGGCACTAATATCAGCGTGTCTGTTGTACCAACGTATGTAACTTCTTACACCACTATGTCACTATCTCATTAAACCTTCTAAAACTGTATGGATCTTATCACTCCTTTACATCAGTAACTCCTTTTACCTCTGCAAAGATGTGAAATGTGCATTATGAGGGCGATATACCCGGTTTCGTCCATACCTGTGCTAATATATGATGGTATTAGATGCAGTACAGTAACTGTCCATTCGTTGTGTGCAATAAAATACCGACACACAAAACTCTACCGAGCGATGCTGCTATTTTGTTGACGGTCATCAGGGGAAGCAAAGACTTTTAATGGACAGCGTTTCGGCCTCAACAAGGGAAATAATAAAATCTATGTCTGGATACATTCAGCTATGCAGATATTGTTTATGACAGATGAGTCTGACAGATATGCATTGATTACTTGAATAAAAACTGCTAGTTTTAGGCTGTAACATCTAGTTGGAGTTGAATTAAGACACGCTGTTTGATGCATGCCTACTACTGTTTGGTAGAAATAATCAAAAAATATATTCAATTTAACTGTCGAGTAAGCCCGTTTGACATTATTTATTCTAATAGGTACAATTACGCGTATATCTAATTTCGCCCTTTTTAGGACGAAATTTTTTGTCATTTGAATCCCTACTCTGGCTTTTGCCAGGGGCCGCAATATAGGTAGGCCATAAATATGGCCAAATGTCTGAACGCGGTTTCTGGGACCTCTCCACGGCGATCCTCATCCACATGGTGGCACATTGTGTCATCGGGTGTTTATCGCTTGTGTGATGTCCTGGTGGGGTAGAAATTCAATTCAATTCAGGTACAATTATCGGTTAAGATGACATTTAACTTGTTGGCAGGTATACACACGTGTGCCTAATTGCTGTAACTGGTAACATAGATATTATCCCACTTAGGAAAGGCAGGTTTCATGGTTGTCCGTGGAAATGATAATGGGCTTGGCCACAATTCTGTTCTCAAATCACATGAAAATGGTATCTCGTCTTCTTTAATAAATGTCAGGCGAGATATTTAAATTATTGGTAATCTGTTCACGTATTGACAAATGGAATATCTTTCTTCTACAGAAAACAATTTGCTGGGAACGTATGCTGTCTACCGACATAGAAAGAGAGAAACATTTGAGGATCGTTTGTCTTTGGCTGGGAGGTAACTTTTTTTTTTTTAATGTAAACTCCTATTCTCATCTTTTTATCTTTTGGGCTTTTAACTAGTGTAATTTCCTATCTTCCACTAGTTATATCAAATCAAATTATTATTAAGTAAAGTAACAACGAATGTCGGGTTGTATGCGGTTTATTAACACAAACCTCTCTTTTATTCCATTGTTATCTCGAGAGTGAACCAGCCAATACTAATAGTGAATCCAAACAGAAAAAACTACTAGGTCAACGTTCGTCTACTCTGAAGGGTGGAGGCGAAGCGAGGGGAAAAAAAAGCCTTACATGTAATTAGAGAGCCAGTCTCGTTACTGTCCGTACGGTACAATAGACGACCATCGTAGCTTGTCTTTGCATTTGAAATATTGTATTATTTTTCAGGTTGTTTTAGTTTGTATTGAAAGAAAATATTTCAATTGTCCTTGCATTTTGAATGTGATTTAATGACATCTCTGAACATGTGAACATGTAAAGTTGACTTTAACAATCCATGTGAAATTGCACCAGTCAATCGTTTACTTTTGTTATCATAAGCATCGCCGTCAGAATCATTTTCTCCATAATAATAATAGTAATAAGAAATAATAAAAATAATAATAATAATAATGAAAATAATAATAATAATAGGCTTTATCACCGTCGTCATCATCATTATCTCCGTCATCACTATCGTCACGCTCACAACAGTGCAATTAATAGCATCATCAGCGTTGTTATCATCGATGCCATCGTCATCATTATCATCACACCTTAATGGTCTGCATCGTCAGCATCATTGTCATCATCATAATCATCATCATCATCATTATCATCGTATTTATCGTCCCTATCGCTGTCGTTGTCCACATTAATGGGGTTATCGTCATCACCATGGTCACCATAAAAACTATGGTCATCATTAAAACCATCATCATTATTGTTAGCATCATTATTGTTAGCATCATCACTGTCTTTATCATCACTTTAATCAGTATCATTTTAATCATCACCACAATCATCATCACAATCATCATCACAATCATCATCACAAACATCATCACAATCATTGATATTTTTTTTACAAAACAGCAGGTCTTCGTTATAAATATTACCATCTATAAACCGCACATAACATATCAAATTACTAACCGTAACCTCATCCAGCTGCAATCCAAATTCGACTCTTTTAATATTTTTGTTTTCAATGTATAACGTCAGGTAAAAACTGCGTACAGTTCCCCGCCCCAAAATCTTTACTATTAAGCACTCGAGTCTCGTTGCATGAGAGTTCCAGTCGCATTGACCCTGATCAGTATTCACCGAAGAGCACTTGAGTTCGGTTATCTCAGGGTATGTTACTAATGTACACCAGAGCGCATCCACCAACCGAATCCCCCATAATCGGGCTGCGGTGTGACATATGAAGGCTAAGCTAAATTCGTTGTGAAACTTCACCAATCTTTTCATACACATCAGCATGATATTCCTGAGCCGCTTTTATTGTGGGAAGACAACAACTAGACCGCTGTGGTCATACCTGAAATCGTTTCACGGTTACAAGTATAAAAAAAAAACCTACAAACTGTTTTCAGTTTTTTTTTTTTTTTTTTTTTTGCTATGAAAATATTCAAAATGTTAAAAATATACATGGTGGTCCAAAGAACGTTTTGTGGAAATATCGCCTTTCTGAGAGATTCGCCTGGCCAAATTAGGAGATTCATGACCTAAAAGGAAAAACATTGTAGCCGGCATAAATGTCAGAGGCACATCATGTTGAAACGAAACCGCAGTTTTAGATGGACATAAATCGTCTCCCCCTCCCCCAGTAAACATATAGCTTATAATTAACGGAGAAGTATTAGATGTCATTCGACTTGTGATGTTGGTGGAAATAGTATAGAACTGGTATCAACCCTGCTGGACGTCATCTTCATCAGCAAACACATTCATAGGGATCACTAAAGAAGCCCCGTTCCTAATGATGTTAAATGCGTTTTAATAATCACGGGATATAAACACAATACAATAAACGTCATCAAGGGAAACAATAGTTTGTGCGTGTGTTAATATAAAACAAATAGTAAACTGGATTCAAGAGTAAACGTATCCTCACAATGTTTTTGCGTTAATTACAGGAAACTAATCGGGCTGCACGGGCTGTCAGTAGTGATAGCGAGAGTTTCATTTGGCCAGCATTTCTTCCGGATTTGCATGAAGTTCATTTGGAAAGCATTTCTCTGTAAATCACGTTGTTGTCCTAGTTACACTCAAATATGCCATTCATATTTATTAGCTGACGTCATTCCGTCTGGGACATAATGTATCGAGGAGAAAATGGTTTCAATACAATATGGTATCAACAATGTACAATGAAACTGTATATTAACATCATTGAATGCAGAAAGTCATAATTAAAGCATTCCATATATATATATATATATATATATATATATATATATATATATATATATACATATATATATATATATATATATATATATATATATATATATATATATATATATCAATGTTTGTGTGTTTGTTTATGATCTATAGACTCAGAAACTACTGAACCGATTTAGCTGAAATTTTCAGGATATGTTCGTTTTGATACCGGATGTTTACCCGTCATGGTTTGAAATTCTACCTGTTATTGTTAGAGATAGGTGACGACATTTGTTTGAAAAATTTTCTAAACAAATGTTTTTATTTTTTTGACATTCAATGAAAACCGTTCGTAAATGCTAATGAGCAGTAGTCGGGACGACCGACTTTCACTGTACATCTTCAGTAGGTACGCTCCATCGTTAACATCAGCCGTCGACATTGAAGTTATTTCAAGGCACGCAATTGCTTGCAGAATCTATAAATATCTAAAGAGGCAAGTGCATTTATTTCAGTAACATTAGTCAGTATGTACATGTTTTTTGTTTACTTCAAACATGTGTGGACCTCTCCTTAAATCCCGCATTATATGTTGGCTTTCTCATACTCATATTGTCTAGCGTGTATTGTGATTGTTGTTGTTACCATAATTCTTATTAGTATACAGAACTGCTAAAGTTTAAATGTCTACACAGTTTTGGTTGGATTTCTTCTGTTATTCAAAAGGAATATAAATTTACATGCAATTCCGTCTCAGGTCAGTGTTAGAATCTAGAAATATCTCAAAATGTGAGCGCATTTATTTCAGTGACATCAGTCAGTATGTACTTTTTTTTTTTAACTTTAAAAACATGTGTGGTTCACCCCTTAAATCCCACAAAGAAAACTGTATACACATTATCTGTTGGCTTTCTCATATTGTCTTGCGTGTATCATGATTGTTATTGTTACTGTTATTACTCTTATTATACAGAACTTCTACGGTTTACATGTCTACACAATTTCGGTTGGCTTTCTCCTATTATTCATAAGATTACATGAAAATCCGTCTCAAGTCAACTGCAGGCAGTGTGTAGTTATGCCAATTATTTCAGTCGCAAGAAAAATATACCACAAATCTTACTGCTACACTGGAAACCTATTCATATCGTTTACCAGCTTTTCAGAAAATTTGCTGCGCAGTTTCTATGCATTTCCTCTTGAGTCAAAATAGATTGTTATCTCATGCTCATATTTTCATGTATTTCAGCGATCCTTCACGTCACATTTCATTCAGTGCGTTAGGACGAAAAAGCTATTGATGATCAAAGCTAACTAAAGTCACACGCTGTTCACTATTGTGTCAAACATTTGCAGTTATGCCTCCTAAACGACAAGCGATTGGCCCATCTACACCTAGAACATGCAAGAGAAGGGCAACAATGTCTTCAGAAACAGACGAGCTACATAAGGTAAGACTGAAAACCATTCCAGTGCGCACTGCTGAAGCCCGTTCATCTCAACCAGACCAGTAACGGAAAGCAAGACTAGAAAACGTTCGAGTGCGCACTGCTGAAGCCAGATCGTCTCAGTCAGACGAGCATCGAGAAGCAAGACTGGAAACCAAAAGAGTACTCATTGCTTAAGTCCATTTATCAGACACAGTCGAGCAACGGAAAGCAAGACTGGACACCGTTCG
>CAJHNH020006001.1:0-7500 GCA_905116865.2 Candidula unifasciata
TTTATTCGCGCGCTTCACGTCAACTGTACCCTAAAGAATAGTTTTCTCTATCAAATCATCGTAAATAACAATACCAAATTACCACTTTTATACTACTGCAAAGATAAGTTGTTACTTTTGTGAGTATTCGTTCTATAAGAACAATATTTAATGTAGCTTTTGATATACAAAGCTTACAAGTTGGAATTCAAAAGAAATGCCTCTTCGTTTGAGATTTGCAACTGGTTTTACACTAAACAAAAGGCACTGAAACGTATTTGTAGATTCTTTTTTTTTTTTAATCGATCACCGGCTGTAAATTCCGGTGGAAGGTCCCGGTTAATCGTCCGCTTGGACTTTTGGCTTTCACATGGACCTGATTTTTTGCGTGTACAACCGTTTTTCTGTTCCCTGCCTCATGGGCAGCTGTACTCCGACTTCGAAGGAAGACGTCAGGCCTATTTCTAGGATGACTGTGGCCATTGTTTTGTGTGGGTCGAGACGTTGCCTGATTTGTGTGGTGTCCACTTTGTCTCCTTCTCCGCAGGTATTGCCCCCGGAGTACCCCTTTGGGGCAGCCCCCTGTGGATCGGTTAGCCCTCAAGGGAAGGCAGGGGCAGATCATGGGCATTCCCCGCCATCCAAGGAGGCTTCCATGTATGCAGAGCCGGCACATGGCGCTCTGGTTCTGGGCTCACCCAAGGAATCGTCACGTCCTGCACATGCCTGCTTAACCTCACAACCGTATCAGGCCTCCCGCTCGACAAGGGCTGCGCCCTCTGGAAGTCAGCGGGGAGCAGCCCGTGGGTGTTGGACTTTTGTGACCACACGAATAGGTACATTCTTTTTTTTTCTTCGCACGTTAGATTTCTTTGACGAGCCGTTAGCCCGATTGAATTTTACATCCTGCGTCAGGCATATCGTTATCAGTTTGGTCCCAACACTCGGGCGAGTGGGGTCTATGGGTGTGGATATTTGGTCTTTTTCCGTTCAATACAAATTGTGATGGTCAGATTTTGAGCTTGCTCGTGCGCCGTACTAGTTTTGTCGGACATTTAGGCTTAGCCATCTGATGGATGGTTGCTGTTTGGCGTACCTCAGCGCGGTGACGACGACACTGAGGGTTGACTGAGGATGTACATGGATGGCCAGCCTATGGATGGTTGCTGTTGTGGTGTACCTCAGCGCGGTGACGACGACACTGAGGTTAACAGAGGATGTACAGTGAACAATGTTCTCTTCACTCAGCAATCTTTTAACCAAGGGTTGTAATTTTAGCTGTGTGTTTGGCAAACATACTTATGTTCCTAATGAGTTTTGATAACCTTTTTTACCCAAGCGTTTGGGGTCGGGCTGATGAGAGCCACAAGGACACATAACCTCTGGGGGCCGCCAAACTCCGAGATCCCCTGACAGCTCTGTTAATGCTTAAGACATTATCCGTGGCGCACGACGAGGACGTGCTGCAGGTGTCTTGCGTGAGGTTCCGTACAACCAGGATAGTGAAGGACTGGCGCCCGAGTGACGTACGGAGTATCTCCTTATACACATCATGTTGGACTTAACTTTTCCCTCACGCCTGTGACATAAATCACCGCGCCACATTTGTAGATTCATTTTTGTTGCTCTTTATTCACCACAAGTGGAGCTTTGGCATTACACAAAGCCACTCGAAATTGCCTTTCCTCTGTTTTGCCATTTATTCAAACTCCATCTATGTCCTCTCATATTATTAATTCTTGTTTTTCATCCTTCTTTCCCCCCCCCCCCTAATATTTCAGGTGTCGAGGGAGATATAAAATTATTTCGCTTGCTCTCCACAACGTAGAGGGGATATAAAATGCAATCATATCTTTCCAAAAACACAGTGAAGATCCAAACCTATTTTTTAATTTAAATAAAATGAAAATAATGACCATTGACAAAACAACAATCCAACAATACAAATAAATGATGATGAAATTGAAAATGTCACAAACTTTAAATATCTAGACTTTATTAAACAGCATTGGAGACTGACAGAAATATAAAGGAGGATAGCCATAGCAATGCAAAGATTAAACAAAATTAAAAGTCTATGAATAAGCCCAACAAGGAAATCAAAATTAAAACATTTAGAATATACATCTTCCCTGTAGCAACATACGGATGTGTGTCATGGACTATCTGTAGCAACATACGGATGTGTGTCGTGGACTATCTGTAGCAACATACGGATGCAGGACGTGGACTATTTGTGGCAACATACGGATGTGTGTCGTGGACTATTTGTAGCAACATACGGATGTATGTCGTGGATTATATGTAGCAACATACGGATGTATGTCGTGGATTATATGTAGCAACATACAGATGTGTGTCGTGGACTAACTGTAGCAACATACGGATGTGTGTCGTGGACTATCTGTAGCAACGTACGGATGTGTGTCGTGGACTATCTGTAGCAATATACGAATGTGTGTCGTGGACTATCTGTAGCAACATACGGATGTGTGTCGTGGACTATCTGTAGCAACATACGGATGTATGTCGTGGATTATATGTAGCAACATACGGATGTGTGTCGTGGACTATCTGTAGCAACATACGGATGTGTGTCGTGGACTATCTGTAGCGACATACGGATTTGTGTCGTGGACTATCTGTAGCAACATACAGATGTGGGTGGTGGACTATCTGTAGCAATATACGAATGTGTGTCGTGGACTATCTGTAGCAACATACGGATGTGTGTCGTGGACTATCTGTAGCAACATACAGATGTGGGTGGTGGACTATCTGTAGCAATATACGGATGTGTGTCGTGGACTATCTGTAGCAACATACGGATGTGTGTCGTGGACTATCTGTAGCAACATACGGATGCAGGACGTGGACTATTTGTGGCAACATACGGATGTGTGTCGTGGACTATTTGTAGCAACATACGGATGTATGTCGTGGATTATATGTAGCAACATACGGATGTATGTCGTGGATTATATGTAGCAACATACAGATGTGTGTCGTGGACTTACTGTAGCAACATACGGATGTGTGTCGTGGACTATCTGTAGCAACATACGGATGTGTGTCGTGGACTATCTGTAGCAACATACGGATGCAGGACGTGGACTATTTGTGGCAACATACGGATGTGTGTCGAGGACTATTTGTAGCAACATACGGATGTATGTCGTGGATTATCTGTAGCAACATACGGATGTATGTCGTGGATTATATGTAGCAACATACAGATGTGTGTCGTGGACTAACTGTAGCAACATACGGATGTGTGTCGTGGACTATCTGTAGCAACATACGGATGTGTGTCGTGGACTATCTGTGGCAACATACGGATGTGTGTCGTGGACTATCTGTAGCAACATACGGATGTGTGTCGTGGACTATCTGTAGCGACATACGGATTTGTGTCGTGGACTATCTGTAGCAACATACAGATGTGGGTGGTGGACTATCTGTAGCAATATACGGATGTGTGTCGTGGACTATCTGTAGCAACATACGGATGTGTATCGTGGACTATCTGTAATAACATACGGATGTGTGTCGTGGACTATCTGTAGTAACATACGGATGTGTATCGTGGACTATCTGTAACAACATACGGATGTGTGTCGTGGGCTATCTGTAACAACATACGGATGTGTGTCGTGGACTATCTGTAACAAGATACGGATGTGTGTCGTGGACTATCTGTAACAACATACGGGCGTGTGTCCTGGACTATCTGTAACAACATACGGATGTGTGTAGTGGACTATCTGTAGCAACATACGGATGTGTATCGTGGACTATCTGTAGTAACATACGGATGTGTGTCGTGGACTATTTGTAGCAACATACGGATGTGTGTCGTGGACTATCTGTAGCAACATACGGATATGTGTCGTGGACTATCTGTAGTAACATACGGATGTGTGTCGTGGACTATCTGTAACAACATACGCTGTGTGTCGTGGAATATCTGTAACAACATACGGATGTGAGTCGTGGACTATCTGTAACAACATACGGATGTGTGTCGTGGAATATCTGTAACAACATACGGATGTGTGTCGTGGACTATCTGTAACAACATACGGATGTGTGTCGTGGATTATCTGTAACAACATACGGATGTGTGTCGTGGACTATCTGTAGCAACATACGGATGTGTGTCGTGGACTAACTGTAACAACATACGGATGTGTGTCGTGGACTATCTCCCAGTCAGTAGGAAAGAAAATAGAGGCTTTTGAGCTGATGCGTTATAGAAAGATTCTCAGAATACAATGGACAAAGAAGAGAAGAAATACTGACATTTTAAAAGTTCTGAACCTCAAGGAAGATTGTCTTATAAAGAGCATCTTGTCTCAGAAGTTGAAATAGTTTGGCCATGGCGGAGTTTAAAAAATAATAGCAAAAAGGCATGTTACCACGTCAGGAACCGACCAACACGATTATGAGCACAGGATATAAGTGACTCCTTGAATATCAAACTACACCAGACCGAGTTTCTTTGAGGCAGTCCGTGATGTGAGCGACGTTCTGCAAAGAACCTGCTACATGATGATGATGATTTTCTGGCCACCTCGGTCATAGACATATCATGCTTTCCTAAAGGTTCTCGACAATAATTTCTGTCTCTGATTTGTTTTCCTAATGTGTTTCGTGGTCCCTTTCTTTATCTTGTCCATGTAGTTTTTAACGAAATGACCGTCTGTTATACTGGTCTATTATTCTATTTTCTCAGGTGTCATACCCAACTTCCTTGTCTTTTCTTAAGTTCCTGATTAGCTGACATTTGAATTATTCTCTTTACAAACCTCATTACTGTTCATACGCTTCCTCCTCCCCCAACTTTGCACAGACACAAGATATTTAGAATTTGTAATTAATTAGGTGAATTAGATTGCTTTTGTTATGTTTCCAGTCCCTAGAGCAGGACTGATTTCGACGTTAAAATTACATTTCTAATTTGGAACTAGGTTTAATTTTGTGTACCCTCCAAAGATTTCACAGTGCAATGAAAGGCAATTCTTTGTGTTCTTATTTTAATGTCTCCAGCCTTTTCTGCAATCGCTGCATTACTCAAAAAATACGCTGATTGCAGTGCTCTCAATGTTACATTGACCTATTCGTTATTGTTTTCAGGCCTCAATATTGTGACAGCTCGTTCTCTGAGAAGAAACAACAGCTTTGATGCTTCACGTGTGTCCAATATGTGTAGTCTGTAAAGAAAAGGACCAGTTTTCACACGTCTTTAGGCGTACTGTGAATATGGGCTAGACCTATATTTCTTTTAGACCAATAGGCACTTGGTGGGTGATGTGGTCAGCATCATGCCTGCTGCCTTTACTTCCTAGGACTGCACATTGTACCCACTCAAGGCTGGGTCGACCTTGGAGTCAAGGTCGTTTTTGAAAAACGTCCAGCTCTGTCAGAAAACGAACCCACGATCTTCCGATCAGTAGGCTAACGTCTAGCCGCCAACAGCACGGCTATTACTCAAAATTTGTAGAGCTCTTTAAAATATAGGAAACAGTGTGTGTTAACTAATAAATAGTCACACTGATGTTAGTTTCATCAAATATCGCTGTATCTAAAGAGCATGGTAATGGTCAGAGTAAAGTAAAAGGCGCTTTTTAAACCAGTATAGCTCTGGCATATAATGCTTGACTTGACCCCCATGTGTATAGGCAAGTGATGGGGTTAACACCACCCCATGTGCCAATACGTTTTGGGCACATTCTTGCTCCCTGTTAAGGTTTGACTGACCTGGCAGCAAATGTAATTTATTTTTATTTTTTGTTATTTCTTGTCAGTGCGGATTCGAACCTTCTGACAAGCAGGCAAATGGTCAACATTGCCAAAAGATTTAAACCACCACATCCCCAAGTTAATAATTTTCATATTCTTTGTAGTAAGCCAACCCTACGTATCTTTGGCTGTTTAGGTTTTACTAGACATTTTTGTTACGCACATTAGTTTATCATTCTTCCTCAACGGTTAGATGTTCAGCTATTGTCATCATGTAAGTGTTTTGAGCTTCTGTTTAACATGTTCTCGGCGTTTGTGGTGTAGGCGTTGAGAACGGGCTTCGTAATTCCGAAATACCGGTTCGATTTCAGTCACAGGTGATTTGACAACAGACCGCTTTGAGCAGAATTCGACACAGGAATGGAGCACTAACCTGTTCAGTCCCATGGCAAACTACTGAACGTAAAATTGCCCAGTAAAATAAAAAAAAAGCAAAGAAATGCTTGGGCTGGTTCTGCAATGTCCTGTTGAGTCTACACAACTAATTCAACTACTTAATGTGGGATATAACAACAACGACAACAAAACCACAACCACAACAACATAGTATTGCCGATAAACAGTCGTGATTTTATGTGTGCCATATCCACTATAGTTCCATGTAAAGTTGCTGAACTGTAACGATGGGTGCACTGCCCGGGAACGCTGCATGGGAGATCCTGCCACATATAATTATTGATTTTGTGTAACTGTATCTGACAAATGTTTAATCTGGGCAGGGAAGTTTCAACAGCATCACATGCTGCATACACACTTGCTATTTTCAAACGTTTCGTGCTGCTTCACTTTGTAATTTAAAAAAAAAAAACAAAGAAAATATTATAATGTCCCGGGATAGTTCTAATTAAAGGAGAAGAAACTTGGTTTTGAGCTAAGGGGTTAAGGCAGGGGGGGGGGGGGGTAACAAGGGTGATGGGTGGGGTGTTGCGGCGGGAGGGGGAAGGGAGCAGGAGAGTACAAGTGTGGTGGGATTGGATGTCCTAGTGGTGACAGAGATTCTCTTCGATCCATGGGTCAGATGTACAGCGTTTCCCGAGTTTTCATTATTCAGTTCACGTCCATGCAATGACGCTATTAAGCTCATACGATTCTCTTAGGAAGTCTAAGTGGTGAAAAGGTCAAACCGTTTGCCTCACGCTGTAAAGGTCGTGGGTTCGTTTCACGGCAGCCTCGTTCAGTTCACGGGTGCTACGGAAGTCGTGCTCTGTGCGACTCTTGCGGCAGGCAGTTAGTGTTCTGCAGAGAGAGACTGAACCATATGAAATAAAACCCGGTGCAAAACACTCTCTCCTCCTTACTGTTCTCATCCCACTTACATCCACTGTGTTTATATTATGGGTTTCCATGGTGAAGTGATCAAGCTGTTTGCCTGGCGCTCTAAAGGTGGTTGGTTCTTTTCACGGCAGTGTTGTAAGGCTCCCGAGTGCAGCTTTTTTACACATACACCAGGAAGTCATCGCCGTGTCTACAGGGTTAGTGTTTTCTGTGCCGCTTTCAGTAGGCTGCTAGCCGTCCTGCGAAAAGAGACTGGGTTATATAGAATAGAACCCTGCGCAATGAAATCGCCTATCTCACCGTTTACCTTAAATCTACTGTATGTGTATGTGCACAACAAATCATCTGTGAATATAGTCATGCATGTACCCTTGTTGTCTGCTTTAAAGTACATTTTAAAAACCAGATATTAGGTTATATTTATTGTACATCGAAAGCAGAGTA
>CAJHNH020006001.1:12500-32500 GCA_905116865.2 Candidula unifasciata
TCTTAGTTTTAGATATAGTCACTCAGTTACACTTAGAATTTGTCACCATGGCATTTAATGTGAAACCTCCTGGTACTGACGTAATTAAAGGAAACACAAACATTTTATCATCTGGATAGACCTACATACAGCACTAAACTTCCAGGGCCGTGCCGTACTATGATACAGAGACAAGGCCGCATCAGGTGGCACGGTAAGGAGCGGCGTGAGCAGCGAAATAAAAATACAGTTTGAACCTTTTGATCTGACAGCGTAAAGATATTATTTTTGTTTGTAGTATACGGCGCGGGCGCTCCTAAATGCTGATGCGGCAGTTATCACAAAAGTTAACTGCACGTGTTACGTGTTGATAGTTCTGTTGTGAGCTTTCAATTCTGGACAGTATATGATTTTAATGTTAGTTTGTCTCGAGAAGTGACAAGCGGTTGTGCTGTGATTAAATCTCTGAATCAGATATATAATATATCTGTATCAGTATAATAGTTTTGTATTTATACTAATTCTGTTTTTGTCTATTGCAAACAATACTAGCTAATAAGGAACAACAATTACACAAGTTTAGATTTAATATAAATCATATGAGTTGTCACGAAATGATGGTGTCACGTGTCTTATTAGGGTTTCCCCTAAAAATAATAGATACTCTGAAGTGATTTAATGTTGAGATGGTGGCTCGTATAGGACTAGGCGGTCTCCGCAGCTCCAACAACCATCCAAAATTACTTAAAGGATAAGGAAATTTAAGTGTTTGGCTCCACAGCATTTTTAAAGATATTCCTCGGCACGACTTGGCCAGACTTCCTTACCACTTGCTAGCTCCCAGACTGGATATGATCACCATACCAGTCGAACAACACTGTATCAACAGGAACCTGATCAAAGACAAATACATACAGAAACTTAACTAAAGTGAGCTGTGAAAAACCAGACACCAACCAAGGTCAGTTCCATATAACAAAGCATGCTGTAATAAGTTCAAACAAATGTATATAAATATAAGAATGATCTACCAGAAAGAACAAGCAAATAATATGACAAGAACAAGGTCTAGTAAGGAATGACTACTGACCTGACTGCTGTGGGTCATCATCGCATAGAGGATGAATAAGGGCCTAATGAGTTCACGTCAAGCATTGACCAACTGGCTGTACTTCGGGTCGCTACTACTGGTCATTTCAGGTGCGAAAAATAAAGGAACAGCTCATCCCTTCGGTCCACGTTGATTCTTCTGGAGAATTCCACTTGAAGGCTTCACACTAATCTTAATAAATCAGTGCCACTTTCTAACAGAGTCAATGTCGTTGGCAGATAACTATTAAACTGGTTTTATCAAAGTATAAACAATGTTCTTTTCATTGGTCCGTAAAAATATGGGTGCTCTTGCCATATGCCCGATGTAAAGGCGTGAAAAGGGATCTTTGCTTACTTACTTATAAACAATATTCTTGGTATGTTGATGGCAATCGGCTGAGACAATACTTTAGTTTTGGCCCACTGGACACCAAGGTCGTAGTTTCAGTTGGCTTCTAAGGCGTGTGACCCATCGTCACTGCTGGCAGAGTTGATGAGAGCACTAGCAGAGAACATATTGGATTTACCTGGACAAGGTATTAACAGATGATGGATTGGATTTGTGGATTTTGTTAGGATCTTGCACTTTGTTCCAGACACAAGTCCTAGTAAATCAGCAGTTCACTGGATCATAGCTCACACATCGTGAGGACAGAACAATGAAATCTTGGTTAGCCAACTATTAAATACTATGCTTTAGTACTATTCTTCCCCACCATCCATGCTCAGTTTATGCTCAGGTAATAGTGGTCGGCCTTCTTAGAAAAGGATAGACATTACAGGGATCATCCCTTGATGTATCTTAGCAACATGAATTGCCATGCCCCAGACTTCTCCAGTGAAAACAGCGATAGCCAAGCAGAAGAATAAGATCGACCGTATATCTCCCATTACAGAAAACATAGCAAATACAGACATGGATTGGATCATAGCATATGTATCAAGTAGAGCGTAAAATACAATACAGAAGACAATTTGTCCCCCAAAGTAGCCTGAAGTTAACCTCCAAGAGTCTAACAGGAACTGCTCCTCTCAAGCGCTTAGTACAAAAACTTCTAGCTTCGGACTATGGCGCGAGAAACAGATAATCGGTATCTAGGCCAACTGCAGACCTGAATGAGCCATAACTATTTCTTCACCTATAAATTATACATGAATAAAGTCATTTTAAAAAGGATACAAGATCCCTGCGTACTGTAACTGGCAAGACAAAATTAACAATTCTAGATTAAAACAAATGACAGACTTAGTAGATGTCAATTTAGAAATCAAAAAACGAAGATGGAGGTGGATATGACACACCCTCAAAATGAAGAAACAGAGACGGCCGGGACAGACAATGCATTGGACACCACAAGAACAGCGAGGAAGAGGCAGGCTCAGAGACACTTGGAGTCGAATCTTTGAGGCTGAACTCAAGGCTACATGATGGACAAAACAGGAGATAGAAAGGATGGCTGAGGATCGATTTGAGTGGCGACAGTTGTCTCTGCCTTATGTGCCTCTAGGTGCGATAAGGATTGATTGACGGCTGGATACACTTCTTGAAATATGTTGTTCTCTTTAAAGTCATCAACAAATGTATCGTTAACTGCTTATTTATTACCCTTTTCACTTACATATCTGAAAAACAAAATTAAACTACACAATCCTTATGCTGTACAGAACAACTGCAGTTAAACTTGTATTTCCTAAGAATGGACCTATATAGCAAATGTACCACTAAGAATGGACCTATATAGCAAATGTACCACTAAGAATGGACCTATATAGCAAATGTACCACTAAGAATGGACCTATATAGCAAATGTACCCCTAAGAATGGACCTATTTGGCAAATGTACCCCTAAGAATAGACTCATGATGTCATGATGTTGACCACTTTACCTATCTAGTACCCATTGGCCTGTACAATATAAATATAGCATCATTTTCTCAATATGCCGCTTTCTAAACGTTATGAAGTTCACACCCTTATCGAAATCATCATATAGCGATGTGCTACTAAATCACTTGCAGCTGACTTTGAACTTCGGTATGCCAGGCTTATGAAACCGCAGTCATAACCATTAAGCCATAAATGCAATCCAATAAAGATTACTCTAAGAATTATGATGATTGTTTACTCTAATTCCCTGACTGGTGGAATATATTTAAAAAAGAGTTTTTACCGCTAGTGTACTTGTACAGAAGTATGAATGAATCAAGAATTAACATCACTATACTCCGGACATTGCCACACGCGCTCAGTCCCCTTCTTCAGTAGCCAACGAAGAGTCTTAATGCTTATGGTACCAGCTGCAAATGATTGAAAGTCCGCCAATGCTTATAGTTACCAGCTGCAAATGATTGAACGTCCGCCTCTGTTTCTACCCTCTCCCTCAATGTTGAATATCTTCCAGAACCTCCAAACACCCCCATTTAAATTAATCTTTGAATGTATGGAATCTATAACTGTGCTATTGCACTGTCCTTTTCATCCCATATAGCCTTCAGCACATCCGCTTTTTCACAGAGTAGCTCGTTGCCCACAGGAATGGCAGCAGCTAATCAATCAGACTGCTCGTTCCCTCGCACACTTGATTCTCCTGGACAGATAAACCCATTATATGTTCCTGATCTGGGTTTTATCAAGTGACGCAAGCCACTCTGCGGCCAGGAAGCCAATTTCAGTTTTCCGATGCATGCTGTGAGTCTGTCACACATACGATAAGCTGTGGAAAGTTTACAAGCTGTAGATATATACCGAATCGGGAACAAAATTTTTCAATGAAGACTGAGATCTTGAAACAAATCATGACAGAAAAAAAAAAAAAAAAGTAATGGATGTGAAGGAAAATCTGGCACATCCAAAGAATTCTTCAGTCTAAGTAAGAGTATATAGACGGAGCGTCTGACTTGTTGTTTACGCTCAGACTGTGTGGATTGCTGGGTAAATTGATGACAGGAAACATATTCTGCCAACGGTTTCCCAGGATAGACTCGATGGTGGTACTTCGTCTCGTTTTATCTGTCGCGGACATCGAGGACTGGTTATAAATCCGGGGAAAAATGGTTTTTATTCAGATGCAAAACATTAGATATTGATCAGTGGTTGTGTCTTTTTGTTCCTTTTCTCCCCCAACTTCTTCATCTCATCATTTTTCCGTCTCTCCTGTATTTTCATTATTATCATCATCATTATCTTCTTCTTCTTATTCTTCCTCTTCTTCTTTTTCTTTTCTTCTTCTACTACTCCCCCCCCCCCCATCCCTTTTCCTTACAGTTTTAGTGTACAGATCTTATTAGTGTTCAATTAAATTGTCTGCCTTTGATAATTCAACATTCGCCTTCCTCAATACATCTCTATTACCTTCTGTTTCTTCGCCATTTGGTAGGTTAATTTTTTATTCCACCTCGTATTCGCATAAGTACAGCATTACAACATGAAACCCAATCTCTCACTAACGTGTAGGATCTCTGTCTGTCTGTCTCTGTCTCTCCCTGTACACACACCCACACAGACACACACACACACATCTTCACGCAAATAAAGGGAAAGAGTAGGACAGTTATAATAGAGTAAATAGACAGCTTTTTTCACGCAACTGGAACGTCAAACATAAAATACTAGAATGATATGTCTGTAGACCACTCACTACTAGAGAGATAATGTAGTCAACATGACATTCGGCCGCTTTTACTTTCCTAGTTACTGTCTTAGACTAGGTAGAACTGGAAACCCTATGTAAATTATACAAATCCCCTATAATGCAGATTCGAACCCAAGACAGTCGGGGAAGCAAGGAAGCCTTTAGCCACTGTGTTACTCTGTTTTAATACAGTGCGGGCGTCTAGCTGTAGTTCACAAACTGACTGTTTATCCGCTCCAACCTGCTACCCGAAAGTTTGAAATCATGAGATTGCAAGATGGCAATCCAGATGGTAGACCAGTAGGGCAAATCTAAGATACCCTGTTCAGCCTTCAAAAAAGTAAAACTGGGCCACCCGTAAGGGGCACACTAAGCTAAAGCGGGTAAGATATTATATTTCACAAGCTATTCCGGTAGCTTTGGCTAAATGCGCGTTTTGCATCAATTATCTATTGATTTTTATAATGATGTTATGAATATGTTATGCCATGATTATGACATCTCCGTCATCTGAGGTAAGAAATAGTTTTCAAAAGCTACACAGCGCCAGTCTTGATGTGTGAAAAGGAAAAACGGACAGTTAATCAGATTTGAAGTAACTATGTGGGTGCTGTAGTGATATGATTTTATACAAGAGTTTACAAGTGGGAAATGAATGATACTGGTATTGAGGAAGCCATGGACGATATTGCATGTAAAGGGGAGGGGGAATCAGGCAGGAAAAAGGGATAAAGGACAAAATGATTACAGAAAGGTTTATAATAAAGCGTCTTAGACCAAGCACTGTTATACACGCGATAAAGATGGTCCCGATATTCAGTTTTCTAAATATGGTCCTGAAACCCCATCCTCTAAGTGTCTACGACTTATGTTACGTTAGAGGGTCTTGCTGCTCAAGCCTTTCATCGCCATGAAATGTCATTCCCATGCCTCCTAGTGGCACAGAATAACACTATCGCCCGAGAAGACGGAATGATAACAATAACCAATAACAACTAACATACTATTAGCTACTTTAAAGAAGAATAAAATCTTAAAAAAATAGGAATAACTAGTGAACATTACTGTACCTAGCGTGGCTCTGGCAGAACCACGGTAGGCAGAAGAAAACTAATAGACCGGACCACATACATAGTGCTCTCATGGAGGCAGGACAAGAAGATGATTCAGGAGACGTCGCTGAATCGGTAACACTCAAACTTCAAGAACTTGAGGTCAAAAGAAGTGTCGCCAAACATAAACACTATACAGGTATTCAAAGAAGAACAGTAAACCAACACAGAACGTGTTATCAGTCGCTGTACGCTGGGGAATATACTAAAGATGGGACCTGAGCGCTTATGGGCTTGTTAGACGTGCAGCTAGCATAATCTGTCGATAAACTAACTGGTTACCTTCTTCAGAAGATTCTATGAAAAATAACCAACCAAACGAATAGTAAAACTAGTCAGTTTTACATTGTCACAGTCATGAACGATTTCCGCATCACTAATTGGCAATCTAAATTATTTGAACACCTCTTGATTAAGCAAATTAGGAGAGTAGACCGAGAAAGAAGATGTCAGATAGTGTGGCAGAAAACCAATTAAAGAGATCTGTAGGGAAAAAACAAAACAATGTTGGCAGTGCGCATCATAGAAGGCCGCAGACATGAGCGCCCAAATCCATTGGTTTTAGCATCTTGAGGACATTTCCCACCCCACGGCCTGAAAAAAAAATGTAGGGTAGCGCGAAGGTCTGACGGCCATCTAGAAAATGTGTATGGGGCCTGAGCTCCACAGTCTCCCCATAGTTTGTTTGGGTCGTCGCCCTTAGCCGCGGGGAAACATTATGACCAACTCCACACACCATGGAACCTGAGGAGAAGTTAAACAGCTATGATATAGCGAAAGTTACTGTCATGCAATGGTTAGTACCTTTGCCTGGCTTTGACTGATGTCGGATCCCCATAAAGATTGACTGTAGAAATAGACACCAACACAAGGATCGGCTCAGCCTATAACGGATATTAGCACATGTTTTTTTTTTTTAGATATGATACTGAAAAAAATCACCCACCTATTATCAATCGGTCTTTAAATATAAACAGCCCTATATGTCAAATATGCTTCAAGGTATGGAGACGGACCATTTACCTTTTCTTACAGGTAGCCTGTGTTCACTTATCGCCTATTTCCTCACTGCCCAGTACCCTCAAAATAACTGTAATCACGTCACTTGTTCCAGCCTAAGAAGGAATTGATCCAGCTAAGACTGAAGTGCCTCGTGAAAATAAACAAGAAGAATCGATTTCCCTGGCCTCCATGTTTTATCTGCCTATTCTCAACCTCTCCAAGGCTGGGGCAATTTCTGGATAAGGGTGCTTTGTCTCTTCCGTGAACGAATGATAAATTCAGTAATTTGCTTAGATCTAATAAACACGCCCATGCATTAGAATCCTGCATAGCTTTTGCTGAATTAAAAAACAAACATTTGTGGAGTGTATTTAGCTGGTGACAGACATGTTTTGTTTGCTTAAAATGTAAAACAATATTTGGTTTGCTCTAACTGAGGCAATAAATGCACTGCTTATATTCATGAAAAACAGCTCAGTCAAAGGCAGCATTTTACAAAATGAACGTTTTATGCAATCTTTCTTTGTCTTTTAGGACGAGAAAGTGCATTCTTAAAAGCTTTATAAATCCTATCTTGATGTATGGAAGGAAATCATGGTGAGTTAGCAGATTATTAAAAAATTATTTGGAAGCTGCAGATATGTGGTTTTATAGATGAATGATAAGAATACCCTTGACAGATTAAAAAAAAGAGTAATGAAGATGTCCCAAAGAAACTGTCTCACTAAGAGAACTGATTGTCCACATGAGAAAGAGACAATATACATCCTTTGATCATGTGATGAGATAGAGAACACTGGAGAACATCGTGACTTTAGGAAAGTGGAGGGGGAAAAGGCAGATAGAAAGAGAGTCTGAATGAGGGACAGAGACAGAGAGAGAGAGAGAGAGAGAGAGAGAGAGAGAGAGAGAAGAAGAAGAAGAAGAAGAAGAAGCCCGCAGTTTGACATCATGGCATGGAGGGTTATCCGTATCACAGCTGATCGAAAGTATACGAGACAGAAGGTTGTGGACAGACATGACTACCAACGCTACACGGCATGGACAAGAAGAAGAAGAAGAAGAAGAAGAAGAAGAAGAAGAAGAAGAAGAAGAAGAAGAAGAAGAAGAAGAAGAAGAAGAAGAAGAAGAAGAAGAAGAAGAAGAAGAAGAAGAAGAAGCAGACAAAGAATAAATACATCTATAGATAACTTGTGTGTGTTTAAATGAGCCGTTGTTTGTGTATACATCTTCGTGTGTGTTTACGTATATATTCATTCTACACATTTGCGAGTGTAATCAGTTAACCGCAGTTCCGACATTACAGCAGCTGTGATGTCACCCATAGCTACTCTGTTGCTGTGCCAACTACAACCCAATGTAATATCAATCGCTGTCCCCTATGAAAACATTGAGCAGACTGCTGTTTGTTGAAAGTCCATAGCATACACACGTGTTAAACGCACAAGGCAATCGCTAGCACTGCCAGTGTATACTGAAGTATACGTGTTTCTGTCCACAAAGACTTCCACTGATTCTTTGCCTTTTCATCTTTATTGTCCTTGGATGAAAAGATGGTTCTTTCCCCTTGTCCCCCTCTCCCCTCTCCCCCAGCGCCTCCTATCAAACTGTTACGTAAAGATGTAACCACCCTGAGATTACTTATCTCAGTCTTAATAGCAAGTCAACGTGGCAAATCCCATATATCCTTTCGACCTCCTCGTGCTATACTCCTTCCCGTGTGGCGTTGGTAGTTGTACCTATCTACAGCTGTGTACTTTCAACCAGTGCTGACACAGATGATCTTCCATGCCATATTGTTGAACTGTCCAGCATCGTCTCTCCCGGTCTCCCTCGGCATCGTTTCCTTCCAACTTTTCCACCGTCATAATGTACTTCAGTTTTCTCCTTGACATGACCAAAGACATTCAACCTGAAGAAAAGTTGTAACTCAGGTATCCGTAACGGTTACATTCACCAGCCAGGTATAACTTGCAGTCCTGTGCCAGTAACGATGGTGAATAATAGACAATAAACCAGCTCACCACCAAAATCCCTGTTTTCATCTACAGCAGTTGCTTTGATGCCCTCTCCTTATTATTCTTCACTAGAATCTATAATTCTCCTTGTGTCTTTGAAGTCTATCTCCATTTATTTTCTCTCGGGGTTCATGTTAAAAAGACATGCCAGTTATACTATCATCCGGTTTTCTTAAGGTGTAAACTCTCCACAGCCAACATCTGTAATTCACATGTCATTCGCTCAAACTATTTCATTACCTCGCAGAGCTTCCATAGATTGATTCTGCCACAGTATTTTAGTCATGTTCTATGTCGGCAGTACCGTAGTGGTTAGATGCTTGCCTGCAAAAGCGACTATACTGAATTATAACTGAAGATTAACCTGGTCAACAAATGCCTGCAGAAGTCAGATGTGTTGGTCGAAAAGCACAAATTTTGCAGCCATGCTGTGAACGGACACAACGCAGTTACACCTTAGAATGCACGCAGAAATTCTCTTTAAGGTGCCACCCTCGTACAATTATATTTATCATTGCCTTTTTCATTCTCAACATTGCGACTTGTGTTCTCATCTTCTCTAATTTAATGTCATTTGTATCAACTGTTATATCTAAAAATCACACTGTGTTTTCATGGAAGATCAGCTAATAAACAGCATCTTGTCTGTGAAGCTAAAATGTTTTGGTCATATCAAGCGCCATTGCGGATTGGAAAAATAATAGCGGAGGGCAAAGTGCGAGGAAGGAGGGGCAGTGCCGACCAACACGAAATGGGCACATGATATAAGTCTCTCCCTGAATATAAATGTAGACGAGGCGGAAGTGCTGGCGAAAAACCGGTTTCTTTCAGGCAGACCATGATGAGAGTGACGTTCTGCATAGGACCTATTACATGATGATGATGATGTTTTCATGTTTGTATTGCTAAATAAATACCATATATTGCTGCACTTCCATATAGGTCTATTTCTAAACATTCCGTTTTATTGTGCAAGTTCTTAAGGAACCATTTTTGCTTCGATAAAGCAGACTTGATATTAACGGCCAAGCTCAAGGGCGCCATTGAGGGTGAATGCCACAAGTGATGCATCAGAAGTAATATTGGACAGTCACGCCATGCCATGTCTACTCCACGACGGTCTCTAGGGGGACACTGGCTGTAGCTTCAGAGAAATTCTTTCCAAATTATCTATAAACTACGATCGTGTTTCCTGAAATATATGCGCCTCAGACTATCGTTACTTTCTTGTTACAGCTGTCTGGCTCAAGACAGTTGAGAAATATATGTCTGGGATGAAAGAAGGTTTAAAAAGTAACGGGGATAGAGCAGAGATAAAGTAAGAACAGTATGGGAAGGGAAGAATTGAAAAAGTAATGAAGATGGAGATAGAGGTGGAATAAAATGCTGTTTAAGGCAGGAGGAACTGAAAAAAATAATTTTTTTGTAGAGAAACGGGACGTAAACGTTGACTGAGGTGGGCGGAACAAAGAAATAATGACCGCAGAAATGTGGTGAATTGATAGCCGTCTGGGTTAAAATGACTGAAAACATAATTAAGACAGAAACTAGGATAGAGATTCTTTATTATTGTTATTGTTATTATTATTATTTCAAAATGGCAGCCATACTTTTTAGAACAGAATGGAAAACAGTGCTTTTAGAACAAAACCTGAAAGACAGTGTCACTTAGAGATGACAACATTAAGGAGCAAAGCATATCTTAACGATGTGCCCGAAGTTTGCCTGTCAGAGTGAGAGAAAATAGTGGAGAGAGACAGAGAGAGAGAGAGAGAGAGAGGTAGAAAGAGACAATGGGTTGAAAAAGGAAGTTTGAGAGATAGAGTCAGGGAGGGAGGAGGAGGATAATAATAATGATAATAATAATAATAATAATAATAATAATAATAATAATAATATTAATAATAGGAAGAAGAAGAAGAAGAAGGAGAGAAGAAAAAGAAAAAGAAGACAAAGATGACGATGACGATGATGAAGAAGAAGAAGAAGAAGAAGAAGAAGAAGAAGAAGAAGAAGAAGAAGAAGAAGAAGAAGAAGAAGAAGAAGAAGAAGAAGAAGAAGAAGAAGAAGAAGCAAAAGAGAAGCAGCAGCAGCAGAAGTAGAAGCAGAAGAAGAAAAAGAAGAAGAAGAAGAAGAAGAAGAAGAAGAAGAAGAAGAAGAAGAAGAAGAAGAAGAAGAAGAAGAAGAAGAAGAAGAAGAAGAAGAAGAAGAAGAAGAAGAAGAAAAAGAAGCAGATAATTTGGCACAAAGTTTCGTCGGTTCAAGACATGCTAAAGCTAACGATAAAGATCTCATGCTCATCATGCTGATTGTGGCCCATGCCTGAATAGTCATATTAAAAAAAATTCATTGCCGATGAAAAAGAAGCGTTCACCAGTAGCCCCAGGTTGACCTAGTCAGGAAAGCATTACAGGACATCGCAAACTGGTGCCAACATTTCTGTCTTTTGAGATTTTACAAGATAATTCATTTGTTCAGTAGTTTGCCTTTACTTTATGAAAGCTTCAACGCTTTTATACCATTGTCAAGATTAATGCAAAAGTTTCTGCCGGTAAATTCCTTGTAGTTGAATAGAAGTGGTAGTCAGTATCATAAAACTTTGATTATAACTTCTAAACCAAAGGCGCTGATAATACACACACACACACACACACACACACACACACACACACACACACGCGCGCGCGCGCATACACACTCACACATCTATATAGCTTTATTACCCGGCTTCGCCAGAAATTCAAACTCATTGTTTTTATTTATAATAATTAATGTCATTCACAGTATTAAAATTTTACGAATGGTCTTTCTGTGAACACCTAATTCATCTGCCATCATCCTCACAGTCAATCAACGGTCTTCTTGTATCAGCTCTCTGACTTTATGTTGAATAGTTTGCGGCTTCATCATATTGAGAAGTACATTTTTGCGGTGTTTGAGTGAGTAAGATTCAACCCCCACCAGGACATCAACCAAGCGATAAACACCTGATGACACAAAGTGCCACCACGCGGATGACGATCACCCGGGGATTGGTCCCAGAAACCTCTTTCAACCGTTGGGTTATATTAGGGACTCTGATTACAGCCGGGGTGGGTCTTTAGAATAACAAAAAATTGCGTCCTAAATTAATTTAAATCCTCCTGTTATTATAAAATTATGTCAATCCTGGCAGTTTACAACGGCGAAGATGAACTTAGAGTAATTTCCCCTGCGATTTGTTGATTTTGACTGAACATGCCAGTTAAACAGACAATTGCAATACTAACAATTAGACTTGAAAATTAACAATAGCACAGCTAAACTAGAAAAGGCAACCATAATAACATGTGCAAATGTCATGTTCTTAGTGTTTACCGTTTATTAGGAGTTCTTGTGACAGACATACAAACAGAAAGACAGAGACGTATGTTATTTGTATATAAATGTTAACAACAGTTAAAAAAACTAGAAATGAGATGGTAATGCAGCAGACATGTAGTGAGGTCTTCAGGCCTCTCCAAAACGGATGTTACATGCATAGATGCGTTAAAGAGGAAGACGGGAAGAAGCAGATCAAGAAAGATGTGGATCAAAAAATAGGGCTGAGGGGAATATATTAGGTATGAAGATCTCGAGATCAATGCATTTGGGCATCACATGTGAAAGGATCTGATTAGGGAGTAAACAGCAACTAGTAACTCAAGAACATGCTCTCTTTTTTTTTTTTTTTTTGACATTCTCAGACAGAGATTGTTTTGAGTATTAAAAAAAAAAAAAACTTAAAACCCCACCAGGACCGCACAACGAGCGACCAACACCCGGTGACACAAAGTGCCACAATTCGGATGAGGATCACCCGTAGGTGATATTTTGGGCCCTTGACTACAGACGGGATGAGGGCTTTAAAAGAACAACAAAATTGCACCCCGTCCTGGGAAGGAGATATTAGGGACTATAATGTTGATGATTAGCTAAAGTGACATAAAGCTTCTTTTTTAATGCCATTGTCCATTAGGTATACATGCTAGACCGATATGTTTATAAACCAATTCGCTCTCTATTGGTGACGTAAAAATCCATCCTGTGGCCTTTATTTCCCAGGACATTAGCTAGCACCCAGTTTCGAATGGGTCGACCTGTAAACTAAGGTCATTTAATAAAAATGTGACCGACTCATTCTTGATTCGAACCTTGTCCCTTCCGACCAGCAAGAAAACATCTGGCTAGACGCTCGCCGACTGATCCCTAGATCGTGGGTTCAAAGCTAATTTGGGCTGAATTTGTTTAAAAAATGACCTCAGTTCCAAGGTCGACCTAGTATTTAAAAGGTACCAGGTTAAGTCGTGGGAAGTAAAGGCGGCGGGGGTATTGTTGACCACATCACCCACTGAGTACCCATTGTTCTATAAAATATAGGTGTACCACTGTGTCCCAGAATGAATGAATGCGTGAAAAGGGGGTCCTTTGACTCACATACACTTTCCACGAACATTATTTTTTCTTTGAACAAAATGTTCTATTTCCCCAACAGACGTATGTTCGATGAACCACACAGGCAGGGAAGGGCAGATAACTAAAAACTCCTGTCATGTTTCTGTGGCAGTATTTAAGTTCTGGCAATCCAGTTGAATTGGGAAGCCGAGTGGTGGCAAATGACACTTCCTCAAGACGAACGGATTTCACTTCATTTCTCAGTCGAAAAGAAGAACATGAAAATAAAAGTAGTGACTGAGCTCTCACCGCACTGATCAATACACACGTGAATACTGTGTGAGGGCTGATAAAGTGGAGGAAACAATATGGACACATTTCTAATAAAGCTAGCAACAGTTGCTTGTGCTGGCCTTAGTATGTTTTCTTTAGAATGGAAGGTGAGTATATTTCGTTGATTCTCTATTGTCTTCTTTAAGGCCTTTGTACAGACCACAATTGCTGGTCATTTCATTACACATTATGTCTTCATCATCATCGCCGTCATCATCATTATTATCATCAGCATTATATTCCCCTGCTATGTGCCATTATTATATGTCACATAGGGTTTGCATACTATACGTCAATTCTGTTGCGTAGATTTGTATCATGGTATTGGGCATCGCAGGTCGACACAACCTAAAATAGGTACCACTATGTATGTCCTGAGAAAGTAAAGACGGCCGGCGTAATGCAGACCACATTACCCACCTAGTCGATTGGTCTGTAAAAATATGAATGCTCTTCCCATATGCCCGATGCGCCTAAAAGCATGACAAACGATCTTTACTGACGTCCATTCTGCTCCATCCCGTGTAATCATTTGGATAATAAGTCCCGCACTTTTGGCCTGTTTCACCAACGTTCAGTTTAAGATTTCTCGTGGACGTCCTGATTTCTTCCGTCAATTTGTTTCTCATTCAATGCCTCTGTGAGACTTCTTTGTTGACTTCTTGTAAGAATGTGCTACTCCTTATGTATTTTTCTTCCAAATGGGAGCTGCGTGGTCTCGAGTTATGGTGTCCGCCTCGACTGCTTGAGGTCCCTGGTTCAGGCCCTGGTTAGGCTTGGATTTTTCTGTTCACGAGGACTTCCAAGTGGTCTTTGGGTAGTGAGATCAGACGCCTGTGTGTATTGTTGCGCACGTTTAAAAACAATCCCTTGGCGGTTGGAAATTTAAAAAAAAAACGGTGCTACCAGGTCAAAATTTGGAGTTATAAATCTACCCAAAATATTTCAGGATTCTCGCCGGTGCTACCGAGGCCGTGCACTGCGCTGAGCTACTTCGGACTGAGACTTGAGTTAGAAGTAAAACGGAACACTTATTGGTTACTACCCGTGTGCCATAATGTTGATCCGTTGTTCAGACCGCCAACCTCAAGTCTTTTCTTCTTATGTCCTACTGCTGATGCCGTAAAGCATCTCAGAGAAGAGTTAGATATAGTCTCTTGTACTTTACTGGTTGCGTAGCTTGTGGTAATGTCATACTGCGTTTCTGAAGTGTCCTTTTCACCCTCGCACAGACAGACCAAAACGATGGAGATAACAGAGATAGAGAAGATTTGACAGCCATCTTAAAGAACAAACTTTATGAAGACATCATACAGGAGGAAGATGTAAAACGTGTTCTGGAAAGAGCGAAAGACACGAGCCCGACGGGGTAAGATATTACCACATGAAAGACATGAGTGATGCAGAATTGTTGGAGATGACTGCTTGCTTCAACCAGAGCATTAGGACAGATTCAGTCCCATAAGAGTGGATGCACAGCTACCTGATTCCATTTCCTAAGTCTGGCGAGAATCATTCAACACTCGGGGGCTTTAGGATCATAACCCTACAAAATACCTTTGGTAAAGTGCTGGAGAATATAGTGGAGGGTAAGCTGCATCATTTTTGGAACAGAGTAATCTCCTTCCACGAGGATTGGGAAGTTACCGGCCAGGGAAGGACACATGGTCAAATGCAGCCACTTTTGCCTTTGATACCTTCGAAGGTTTCCAGAACAGACAGGAAACGGTGGCAACGGCACTCGATTTAGAAGACGCTTACTGGAATGATTCTAATTCAACTTGGAATGAATCTTGGCTTGACTTGGACTGAACCTTGGTTTGCACCGACTTCACTCGTCATGCATCTTGACTCCCTACATATTGGCTTTAGCCACGGCTCACTCTCTGGATGTTTACTGCTACAAAACTTGCACTGCTTTAACGTCTAGGGTTGACAACACAAACGCCGCTCAGCTCCTTTGTACATTCTGTCAGTTTATTCAGGTCCATTTATTTCACATTTATTTCCCTCGCGACCAATTCGAACATTAACCATTATCGCGACATAAAAACTACATCTTCAATTACTACAACCTTCTTCCCTGACTTCTAATGCTCGACTGACCACAAGGCTAGCTCGGGCTTCCCCTCGCTTACTCCACCGGCCACAAGTATCTCGTGCCGTCACTTGTAGCACGGACTTCCTGCTTGCCACAATGTACTCGTGGAGACCATGCAAAGCAGGGTCATCACACTTAGAGTCAGATACAGTATTTTGATGAAAGCGCTTATGGAGAAGGGAGTTTGTCTTTGGTTGGTGAATTGGATAGCAGCTGTATTGTATACTCGTGGGTAGCTCTCCGCCTGGGTTCATGGACCTCTGAACCATGTTTTATAGCTCCAGGACTACCACGGGGATCTGCAATTTCACCTGTACTATTCAATGTTTTTACGAGCAAGATTGCCTGCCTGGAAACACCTGGAGTTGGCAGAATATTGACATTTGCAGATAATGTTCTTGTATATATGAGGGAGAGAGATCGGAATCAAATAGCTGAAGAGTTACAGACAACAGTAGATAAAGTGATTGACTGGTGTAAAGAAATGAGTGCTGTAATCAACCCAAAATGGCAATCCTCCTGTGGTGTTCTCTGGACAACAGGATTGTTAAGGCTGATGTTCCCAGACTCAAAATAAATGGTAGGTACATCAAAAGAGACAGCAGACTGCGGTACCTGGGAATCACCTTTGACAGACGTTTGTCTTTCAGGGATCACATAGAGGGCGTTGTGACAAGGGCTCAAAAGGGTCTAAATGCACTAAAGATTATTTCAGCGATGGTCATGGAGGGGAGAATGCTGTTCACACTTTACCAGCACTTAATCATCTCAGTGATTGATTATGGATTTGGGTTACTCACTGTCTCGAAGAGTCAGCTAGAGAAACTGATGCGCAAACACAATGAAGTTATGCGGTTGGTTCTGGGTTGTACAATAGACACCCCGATTGTGTGCATGCGATACATCCTTGCATTGGCGACTATTGCAAATAGGTGCTGCAGGCTAAGTCATACCTCAGAATAGCTGCAGACAGGGATCACCCTCTGTATGAGGCTTTGGCAGCAGGCAAGGGTCAAAGGCTGAAAAGGGGGAAATCGTGGATGACTCAAGCGAAGAGAGGAGTGGGTCAGAGTGCCAGAGGGAAAGTCTGACCTGTGTAGGGTTATGATAACTTTGGGCCGGGTGTGCAGAGAGTGGCCAGTGGGTGTTACGGAGGTTGAAGTCCAACAGTTGATTCACAACAATTCACGCCCAGGTGATCTCGTTATCTATACAGATGGTTTAGTGTTGAAAGGAAAGAGAAGTGCCGATGGGTTCGTAGGGAAAGCCAATGGGAAATCTTTAGGGCAAGACAGCCTAGCATATGACACCACAACATCTAGCATGAGAATGGAGGTTGAGGCGGTAACTGCAGCTCTCATGTGGCTAGAGAACAAGATTCATGTCGTAAATGAAACAGACTCTGAAAGAAGGCTGAAAAAAAAAAATGAAGACAGAGATGCTTCTATCAGAGTGGCTAGCATCACTAGAAAGGTCACGGCTGGTGAGCATACTTTGGATCTTTTCCCCAGGCAATGCCGGCGTGGTGGGTAATGAACGGACAGACAGATTGACTGGATCTGCACCACTGGGTGGTAAATTTATTCATGACAAGGCAGATGTGAAGAAGATTATTATGGCCCGGAGAGAATGAGGCACCCGAGTGTAACCAGAGGGTCTGGCTGGATCACTACACTCAGGGGAAAGGCAAGAGAGACTTTTAACCAGATTGTGACCGGTACCATCAGTATTGGAACTCTGTGCTGGCTGCCGAAGACGAGGACGGAGCATGCACGGGAATGCCCATGTGTTATGATGTCAATTCTTGACTCAACTCAACTCAACTTTTACCTTCGCCACCTCTATCTTTCTTGGTCGGCCTCTTGCCTGGAAGCCTATTATTCTATTGCACTACGCTTAAGCTGTGGCCTATTTTGTTTTGTTCTGACCAGATGATCAAACCCTTTGATTCTCTGATATTCTATGAAATCATTTATCGGTACTGTGCCTGTCATTGTTATTAGTTCTTCACTGGTGATTCTGTCTCCTTTTTGTTCCATTCATTTCTTATACAACCCATCTCACATGCTGCAGTTTCACACCCCCCCCCCCCCCATGCATTTCTTATACAACCCATCTCACATGCTGCAGTTTCACGTTTTTGTCCCCTATGCATTTCTTATACAACCCATCTCACATGCTGCAGTTTCACACCCCCCCCCCTCCCTCATGCATTTCTTATACAACCCATCTCACATGCTGCAGTTTCACGTTTTTGTCCCCTATGCATTTCTTATACAAACCCATCTCACATGCTGCAGTTTCACGCCCCCCCCCCCCCCCTTTTCCCTCATGCATTTCTTATACAACCCATCTCACATGCTGCAGTTTCACGTTTTTTTCCCCTATGCATTTCTTATACAACCCATCTTACATGCTGCAGTTTCACGTTTTTGTTCCCCATGCATTTCTTATACAACCCATCTCACATGCTGCAGTTTCACGTTTTTGTTCCCCATGCATTTCTTATACAACCCATCTCACATGCTGCAGTTTCACGTTTTTGTTCCCCATGCATTTCTTATACAACCCATCTCACATGCTGCAGTTTCACGTTTTTGTTCCCCATGCATTTCTTATACAACCCATCTCACATGCTGCAGTTTCACGTTTTTGTTCCCCATGCATTTCTTATACAACCCATCTCACATGCTGCAGTTTCACGTTTTTGTTCCCCTTGCATTTCTTATACAACCCATCTCACATGCTGCAGTTTCACGCCCCCCCCCCCCCCTTTTCCCTCATGCATTTATTATACAACCCATCTCACATGCTGCAGTTTCACGCCCCCCCCCCCCCCCCGCCCATGCATTTCTTATACAACCCATCTCACATGCTGCAGTTTCACGTCTCCCCCCTCCTCCTCCCATGCATTTCTTATACAACCCATCTCACATGCTGCAGTTTCACGTCTCCCCCCTCCTCCTCCCATGCATTTCTTATACAACCCATCTCACATGCTGCAGTTTCACGTCTCCCCCCTCCTCCTCCCATGCATTTCTTATACAACCCATCTCACATGCTGCAGTTTCACGTTCCCCCCCCCCCCCCCCCCCCCATGCATTTCTTATACAATCCATCTCACATACTACAGTTCCATTTTTTTTTTCTAAGAATGTTATTTTCTGTCATTGATGGCGTAATGTTGGTACCAATTATGTATTGCTTACAAATACATATTTCTGTAACCTACGGTGCCATTTCAATGGTTTGAAATGAATTCTGTGCGTGTTTCATTGTTGTGAATTTCAAGCTGTACGATAGACATGGCCAATAAGACACCTTTTTTGCGGGGGGGGGGGGGGGGGTGCCTAGTTGACCATGTTCTTATTGCACTTGTTTCCATAGCGAGGCATACACGCCGTCTGGAAGTGACAGGTTCGATTCCCGGCATGGAAACTATAGCTTTCGATTTTTATGTAGTCTAGTGTGTTCGACTATCTTTCTACTTCTTTCTATGAGTGCCGATCAATATATTTTCTGTTGCTGTAATTATAAATTACAAATACAAAGACTGGGACCATAGGGGCTAAATACTTGGCTACCAGTCTTAAGGTCTTAAGGATGATAAATGCACTCGCGCTCGCGCGCGCGCACACACACACTAAACATCCATACTTAAACACACACATTCATTCAAACCCTTAAATATACTTCCATATTACCCATACATGCACTCGCAGACATAGGTACAAATACATACCCACACATTCATACATATACGTCCATACAGGTATTCATGCTTTACCACACGATCATATATACACAATCATAAAAACTCAAACATACATATACGTCCATACAGGCATTCATGCTTTACCACACGATCATATATACACAATCATAAAAACTCAAACATACATAGACGTTCACATACACATATACTCTTGTGTACATGGACTAATATGCTCATACATACGCACACTTCTGCATGCACACGTATACACAGTTACTCATACATAAAAACACAGGCACCGACATTCATGCACACACATCTATACACCATCACTCATGTATACCTATAGATAGACCCTTATTCATACAGATACAATCAGTTATATACACACATGTGCTCAAACACACATAAGCACACATTCATGCACATACATGTAAATACACGCATACATGAACACATACTTATACATACTCATATATACACTCACGCAAACCTATACACACTGGAGATCTATTGAGATTTCGACTACGATCGGTCTAGAAACAAGTAGGTTTAGTCAAGGCTTTTGTCCAGGAAGAAATGTGCTGGTACTCACCACAACTA
>CAJHNH020006001.1:37500-161624 GCA_905116865.2 Candidula unifasciata
TACAACATGACATAAGTTCCACTTAAATTAGATTATACCAGAAAATACGGAAAACACACTGGTACAAGCATGCAATAAGATCTACTAGCCTATTCAATGCGATACTAAGTGGCTAGTAGAGCGAAAAAGGAAAAGAGAAAGAGCAGGAAGAAACATGGTTTAAAAAAAAATGCTTTCTATGCAGCTCTCAAACATACAAAATGGTCCACCGCATCTGATCGACAAGAGATGGAGTGATCTGATCAGTCTGCAGCAAATTCCTTATCTGAAATCGCGTATGCCCGTGAGCAACTGTTTAAATCCCCAGAGAACACAAAAACTAGCAAAAACGGGAAACGAGTACAGTTAGCTGATTTGACAGGTCGTTCAAGCGCTTGGTGTCCACATTTGTACACATGGCTTGTGTTGCGACACGAGCTAGTGAATCCTCGGTGTGCATCGCCAGAGTCACAGTCACACATCCGTAAATTATACATTCACTGGAGCAAACTCATTTCACAACTATTCACAAATGTCCAGATTGCAGATCGATATCCCCGTAGATAATCGTCCGTGACTGTTTTCTCTATGATAAGAATGAAGTAACAATTGCAGCACTATCTGCTACATGAGTGCCCACGGTTACTTCCGAGCAATTACGCGTGTTAGCATTTAGTGTACCTGTTTGCGACTACACACGATACTTGGTGATGCAGCTATGGTTAACTTTTAGTTTTGCCTATCTATCAAGACATAGGTCAAGGCTTCAACATCGTCAGGATTATTGTTTTACTATCAGCACGGCCGCGTGGATTTTTATCATAACATGGGGCGTCGCAGGTCGACCCAGCCAAAAATGGGTACCATAATGGCTGTCCTGGGGAAGTAAAGACGGCTGGCGTAATGCTGACCATATTACCCAAGTAGTGCCGATTGGTCAGTAAAAATATGGGATGCTCTTCACATATACCCGATGTGCCTAAGGCGTGAAAATGGATCTTTACTTTACTTTTACTTACTTTATCAACACGGTCCTGGAGTATAGTGGCGTGCCTCACGTCGTGTGCTAGTGTGAGAAACATGGATATCAAACATTCTTTTGACCCTTTTGAGAATTGACTGCGAAGCAAACTACGACTGGAAATAGAAATGTTCACTGTTTCTTGTATTTAGTCGCTTATAACACGCGACGGCCTTTTCTCACCCAAAATAGAGTTATTTGTCATCCGGCACATTATTATTATTAGGCACTTAAAGAAGGCCTGTTACCGTAAGCTCTGCATCCTAAAAATTTATACGTAAACCAGCTGTACCCGGCCACGCGTTGCTGTGCATAATTTGGCTAAATGGAAATGAAAGAAAATAGAAATCGCACGTGTCTAATGCAATCATTGTCTGCTCAGATATAGAGATAGTCTTTGATCCTCACCCCGACCCCCTCCCCCCACAACTAAATCCACCTACTACCCTCTCCCTCATCAAAGGTTTTTGGAAAAGAAAGAAAATGGAAATCGCACCTGTCTAATATAGTTAATGTCGCAATCATTCTCTGCACATTTATATAGAGATAGTCTGGTTTTCCAACTTTAGAACACGCACCATATAATTGTGTCTTATATTAGTGGTCGTTTAAATGGTGCTATTAGCACAGTAACAAAAGTGGTTATTTGGTTATCACATGCTAAAGCTGTTTGTATTTTTTTTTTATAGGAGACGTAAGTAAAGCTACTACTGTACTTGTAAATAACAAAGTAAGTCGTACAAAAATTAGAATAGCGAAGGTAGCGTTAGTAAAATATAAACAAATTAAGTAAGTAATGAGAACTTAAAAATCATGTGTATAGCTCTTCAAGTTCTCTTAAATTTCAGTCATTACCCTCTCCCCTTCCCTCTTCCACCGACTACTGCTCTCTCCCTCTTCGAAGGATTGAAAAATCATCACCTGGCGATATTCTTTTTGTTGTAACTGACATTGACATCCCTGTCCATCCGGACTAAATAGGGAGCAGGAATTGTAATAGGTAGTGAATGGGGCTAATGTAATATTTACCGCATCATCCTTCATGTACCAGTACAACTACTACCACGACCACCACCACAGTAGCTAAAATAATGTCACTGCTATCTGTTTTACCATCGGAGTAGACTTGGCGCCGCATGGCTAGTGCTGTCGCCACGGACTGGTCAGGTTAGGATGTATAATTTCGCTCCCCGACAGAAGAATGCCATAACCTTACCGGCGGTCTTCACATGAGAGCACTACGGTGTAACCGCCCAACCACAACAACTACTGCTGCTGCTACTTTGAGTGGGTAAAGCAGTTACTGTGACTTAAAGCTCTCTCAGTAATCAGTTTGCCCCCTCCCCCCAATTCACCGACTACTCTTTCCCTCATCGAAGTAGTTGAGAGGGGAAAAAACCAATTGAAAAGCAATTAAAACAGGAAAAATACACCAGAATTAGGAAATGAACGCTATGGTAAACAGCACAGCTTAAAATTCCAACGCAGATGAAATAATTAAATCGTAATGAAAATAAATGGAAAGCTATGAAATTTCAGCGTAACCATGCAATCGAAAAGTTTAAATGAAATCATAAGTATGTGAAATGGTCAAATTTAATTATCAACTGGTTTACCCACAAACCTGTCCTTGTTTTTTTTTTTTTTTTTTTTAAATATATATCATTAAGGGCCATATGGCTAGTGCAGGTGAGGATTTTATTTTGGCCCTAAGTAAAAAAAAAAAAAACGACTGTGGATTCGAACCCTGGTCTCCCTCTCAAGAGCCGAGTGTTCTAACCATTCGACCAAGCAACCACTCTATCGGAATAAGGAAAAGAGAACATAACTATTTTAGATGTGTGTCCCTACTGCAGTGTCCCTATTATAACAAAACTCAAAACAGCAGGCAATTGTTTTCTCATAGACAGATATTCCAAATATATTAATGAAACGGCACAACAAAAGAAATCGCACGTGTCTAACACGGTTAATGTCGCAGTCAATGTCTGCGCAGACGTCGACATAGGCCCTGATGCCCCCCCCCCCTCTTTTTCCCTACCAATCCATCGGCTACTTTTAAACTCATCGAAGGATGTTTGAAAAAAAAAACAGAAAATAGAAATCGTGTCTAATATAGTTATTGTGGCAATCACTGCCTGCACATATATAGATATAGTCTTGTTTGCTGTACCACGACCTACTCTATGTATTAGAAGAGGTGTTGGCTGCACGGCGCATGCGCAATTACTAACGTGCCTATAATTAGAAATCACTAAAGTTATAAATATTAGTTTCGAATATTATGGCTTAAATTGTGGTCACCTATCTCTAACAGTGACAGGTTGAATTTCAAACCATGATGGTTCAACATCCGGTATCAAAACAAACATATCCTGAAAATTTCAGCTAAATCGGTTCAGTAGTTACCGAGTCTATAGGGGGCAAACAAACACACAAACATTGATTTTTATATATATAGATATTTTTAAAAAAAATTTAATATTTCTTTGTGTCGATGCCTCTAGCTTTTCACATATGCGGAGCTGCAGTACCAGTACTGCCATAGTTTTGTGAACTCAGAGAGGAAAAAAGAACTATCCAAATCAGAACCCACATGGATATGGCCATTTAATCAAGGAATGGAGAAGAATTCTTGTACAGCCTAGCTCAGACATATGCTATCTTCGTTCATGCAATTACCCATGCTGGTTTCGGCGCCCAATTTTAGTATGTGTGTGTATGTGTCTGTGTGTGTGTGGGGGGGGGGGGGGGTAATAGACTCACTGTCTGTAACAAGCATGTCGTAAAAAGTTATTAATTAGGCGTATTCTCATTGTAGTCGGAGTGCAGATGCCTAATAGGTGAGAAACCACCAGTCTGCGTAACAAAAGCCAGATCTGTAAAATGGATGTGCCTACAAAACTCAAGTTCTGTAACAAAACTGAAGTCCAGAAGTGGACCAACTGCCAGAATATTAGAGATCCTGAACGATAAGAAGATAAAGAAGAGTTAAATCATAGGACATTTCAGTTATGAGGTAAAGGTCTTCGACTGTAAGAAACAAAAATCACACCCTTCCCCTTCTTAATAATACACACATGACGTATTTGCGACGAGAAATATGTTTGAACTGAACTTGGTCCTAAGTCCCACCAGCCAAAAAAGGTATAAAGACATGTTTTGTGAAGTAATGTTCCTCATAATGTATGCGTATATACATACAAGGTATCAATCAAGCAATCAGAAGCCGTCTCCACAGTGGAGGGTTGCTTAGTAGACCTCCAACATGCTCGATCTCTTGCCTTGGTCGTACACTCTCCCAGACGGTGTTTCCTCCATGGTTTTGATATTGTCCTCTCGCTTCTATCGTTCCATACCTCTTGCTCTCTTGCCTTTGGCTTTTCCCTCTAGTGCGTTTTAAAGAGTGTGTTTTGTCTTGTAATATGGCCGAAACATATCAATTGTTGCTTTTTTCAATTTCTGTCAGCGGCTCCTTTCATGCCCAGTCTCCTCAGAACATTTGTATCTGTTTAATTTTGTTTTTATGAACCATCTTTTTTTCTCGTGAAATAAGACCTACTCTTCTGTATATTGACATCTTCAGAGACAATTTGATTTTCGAGTTGCTTGTCCATACTCCAGCTTTTATACATCGTATATGGTCCTGCCAATAGCAAACTTTTCCATTGACAGTGTTCTTAACCGGAACTTCTCATTTCAGCCTGAGACTACGACAGTCGGCTGCCTTGACCTTTTTCGAACCTAAACCCTGCAGCAAATATTCAGTGAAACCTCATAAAAACGTATTCAGTAAAACCTCATGAAAATGTATTCATTAAAACCTCATGAAAACGTACGCATTCGGTGAAACCTCATGAAAACATATTCAGTGAAACCTCATGAAAACGTATTCAGTAAAACTTTATTAAAACGTATTCAGTAAAACTTCAGGAATACGTATTCAGTAAAACTTCAGGAAAACGTATTCAGTAAAACCTCATGAAAACGTTTTCACTAAAACCTCATGAAAACGTATTCAGTAAAACCTCATGAAAACGTATTCAATAAAACCTTATGAAAACGTATTCAGTAAAACCTCATGAAAACGTATTCAGTGAAACATCATGAAAATGTATTCAGTGAAACCTTATGAAAACGCACGTATTTAGTGAAACCTCATAGAAAACGTACGTATTCAGTGAAACCTCATGAAAACGTATTCAGTGAAACCTCATGAAAACGTATTCAGTGAAATTTCATGAAAACGTATTTAGTGAAAATTCGTGAAAACGTATTCAGTGAAACCTCATAAAAACGTATTCAGTGAAACCTCATGAAAACGTATTTATTGAAACCTTATGAAAACGGATTCATTGAAACCTCATGAAAACGAATTCAGTGAAACCTCATGAAAACGAACTCACTTAAGAAAAACACACCAGTGAACATAAACAAGAATTTAGTCCCAGCCAGGCTGTATTATAGTTGTTAGCTGCCGGTAAGCTCGACTTTGTTTACCATGAACTCGATTGTCGGCCATAGAAGTTTGTTTTAACGAGGCTTTTCCTTAGAGGGGAAGAAGTAGGGCTAAGTTGCTAAATGTGTCTAATCCGCCGGTTATGACCCCTGTGGTTACATCTGAATAATTTTATTTTTTTTTTGATCTTTTTTTTTTTTTACAGTAAAATATATCTACAAAAAAAAAAAAAAAAAAATTATTTGTGAATTTGTTGTTATTTAGAATTTCGACACAATTGATGTTTTTCGATAACGAGAAATTTGCAACGAAACTTTAAGGGTGGCATAAGAACTTTGACGATAAACATGTATGATGAGGATTAAAATAGAGCAGGAAATGTAAAAAAAAAAAAAGGGGGGGGGGGCATGCAGTTGGAGTAATTAAGTACAAGTTAACAATGAATCATGTAAATGCATCATGTACTTCTTTTTAAATTTCGATTGAAAGTAAAAAGACACTGTTAACCTTTGTTTAAAGCAGTAACTGATGCCTGTATTTACATATTTTGGGCTGTAACGGAATTGGCTATCATGAATTAGTGCCGCGTGGCTGGTTCTGTCGCCACAAGTTGTACAGATTTAGATATTTTTTGTTTTTGTTTTGGCCCGCCCCCGACATAAAAAAACACTTCCACAACCTTATTAAGAATTCAAACCTGGATCTGCTTCATAAGAACCCTGCGTACTTAACCTTTCCGCCAGTTGCTTCTCGAGTATAAACTATCAGGTTTTAATTTTCAAGATGGTAGGTTTTTAAAAAAAAGTTCTCATGGTTTGCAGACAGTGCTACGAGAATTGCATCGAGCGAGGACTCACTACTTAATATTCCCAAAAACTGCAATGGTGAACCCACCCGTTACTTATTTGTTACTCGTTGCCCGTATATACATCTTAGCAAATCAGTCCGACCCATTCGTTTTCCATCCGCAGAGACAGCAGCCATCTCACTGCCTCATGCTCAACTTACCAAGTGTTTGTTGACTGGCATATCTTCTTTTTTTTTAAACTTAAAACCTTCTTCTTTCTCTTTATCGTTTTTACCCCACCAGGACATCAGACAAGCGATAAACACCCGGCGACACAAAGTGCCACCATGCGGATAAAAATCACCCGTAGAGAGGTCCTGAAAACCCAGTTCAGTCGTTAGGCCACATTTCATGCCCGGCTATATATAGGGCCCCCGGCAAAAGCCAGGGTGGGGCTTTAAAATAACTAAAAATTGCATGCCACATAGGAATGATGAGTATTGTACCTTGCAACCGGTGTCTACGCGCTTGTCCTCGTTTAATACCCATTGGCAACAGGAGGTTCTTTGTCTCTTACTCCGTCGTTTTAAAGTCTCTAGTATTCAGTTTGTCTGCCCTGTCCATAATTCTTCCTCTAACAACTACTACAGACATGATCTGTCTATAGGCTCTTTAATTTCCTTTCACGTGTCCGTTGAAGCCAACCTTCTTTGTGAAGACCTCAAAACAAAATTGTATTCAGAATTCGGATTCTTGAAAATATTCTGCCATCTTGATCTTTTATTATTTCCCCTTAAGTAATGTACCATAATGAACGATGATAGGGAGGACAGTTTCTGGAAATTGAGGCAGTGGCTGACAGCGAAGATGTATTTGATATGAAAGCACATTGGGCTGGAGAACTTTGAGAAAGAGAGACTTTCACGCGTGCCCTGACGACAGCAACATTCTGCAAAGAAGCTTTTGTTAATGATGAATATATTGCAATTTTTACTCGTGAAGTTGTTGGATTGTACCCTATCCTTAAATCCTTCCGCTTTAATGCATTTGAACAAATCACATAATATAAATCGTCCGCTTATGGGATGCAATTTTTCGTTATTTCAAGCCCCGCCATGGCTTTTGCCGGGGGCCCTGCAAACAGCTGAGCCACAAATGTGGCCATAACGGTTGAAAAGTGTTTCTGTGACCTCCACTGGTGATCCTCATCCGCATGGTGGCACTTTGTGTCACATTTTTCCCCGCTTGTGTGATGTCCTGGTGGGGCACAACAGGCAAGTAAGCAAATATTTGACCCATCTCTCTATGTGTTCGAAACATATGCCAACACGACACAGTCTGTTTCATTCATTGACCATATGTATATCAACAGATGGCTATTGTTTTGCTTGTCTTATCGAGCCAGGCGATGTCGATTAAATATTTAATGAGGTCATTTGTTCTGTTCCGTTTCCGCCTAACCGCGTGGCATTGCTTATTGGATTGTACATACGTTATCAGCTCACAGTGCATATTTTTTTTAACAAGCTCGCTGTCTGATTATAGTAGAATAAGTAGTTGTTGTTTTATTGTTGCAGCAGGTTCAGTAGCAGCAGCACCATTAACAGTTGTTGTAGCAAGAGTAGTAGTAGTTGCAGAAATAGAAACAGGACGAAGTAGTAGAATCACCACTCCCTAAATATGGTAAATGTGCCTGTAATTGATATGGGACCCCATCGGGTCTGTTTGATTCCGTCGCCTTCTTCCACATTTACACTAGTTTTACAGCAAATCCTTTCAACGATGGGTTTGTCCCTTTTGGGATTCTACCTGACAATTTACCAGTCTGAGATAAACAAAATCCCAATCAGAAATCAAAAGATACGTTGGAATTGCAGTATAGAAATATTGTGTGTTCATGACATTACCCCCACTGACTCCTCCCTGGAATAATTTTTCCACAGACCGTTATCGATCACGTTATACATTGCGTTTAGCAACGTTCTAGATAAAGACGCATCACCTCTATATCGAATCTCAGTCTTTCTCTAACCTTTCCCTGCCACAGAAATAATAATTACAAGACAGAGAATGTATTCGGTTCTTAACTGAGATTGTAGCTTCTGACACAAGCCAAATATTTTGTCATTCATCACAATTGCGGTGATTTGCATCTTTTTCCTTCTTCGTTGTCTGGCGGTGTCTATCATATATCGGTCACGTGCCATTTCTCTCTGTTTTCTATAAAGCTGGATGGATTTATACTTTTGCCACAGTAACAGTATTTGTAAATGTCAGACTTGCGAAAGCTTTCAAGTGCACAGGCTGCAGCTAGTTGGAACGTTTCTTTTATATGATTATGATAATTGCTTTTGGGAACAAATCTGAAAAGTTCACGCCAGAAGTGCTTTTAGAGATATTGTCATAATTCAGTTGTGTTCTTTTACTTTCTTACTCTGTTTCTGACCCTCTATGTTGATCTTCTTCTTCTTCTTCTTCATCTTCTTCTTCTTCTTTTTCTTTTTCTTCTTCTTCTTCTTCTTCTTCTTCTTCTTCTTCTTCTTCTTCTTCTTCTTCTTCTTCTTCTTCTTCTTCTTCTTCTTCTTCTTCTTCTTCTTCTTCTTCTTCTTCTTCTTCTTCTTCTTCTTCTTCTTCTTCTTTGTCTTCTTTTTCTTTGTCTTCTTTTTCTTCTTCCTTTTCTTCTTCTTTTCTTTTTCTCTTCTTCTTCTTCTTTTCTTTTTCTCTTCTTCTTCTTCTTTTCTTTTTCTCTTCTTCTTCTTCTTTTTCTTTTCTTCTTCTTCTTTCTCTTTTCTTCTTCTTCTTCTTCTTCTTCTTCTTCTTCTTCTTCTTCTTCTTCTTCTTCTTCTTCTTCTCCCTCCATCTTCTTCTTCTTCTTCTTCTTCTTCTTCTTCTTCTTCTTCTTCTTCTTCTTCTTCTTCTTCTTCTTCTTCTTCTTCTTCTTCTTCTTCTTCCTAATCGTCGTCGTCGTAGCCGCCGTGGTCGTCGCTGTTGTCGTGGTCTTCGTTTTCTTCTTCTTCTACACTTAATTCCACAGTGCCGTATATTTTTCTCTGCCTATTGTTTTGGAATCTTAGTTTTTAGTATAAGGACACGTCATTGATTATAATATCAGGCTGGCGAGTGTAGTCACTTTTACAATGATGTATGCAGACAGATAGACCCACAATTTATTTATTAATGAACGGTAGACACAACATATCTTCTTTGCCCTCTCTCTCTATAGAAACTATGTGCGTACCACTTTCTAATCACTTTTAGTCTTTCTCACTTAAAGGTCTAGGTTAAATCAGACAAAACTTGAGTCTTTAAAGAAAACATAATCAAACTATGGCGCACAATTGGTGAGGGAAGGGGGGGGGGGGGGGGGGGGGGGGGGGGGGGGGGGTTAGTGTTTAAAACAATAATCGGATAGAAATTCACTCTCTGAAACTAACGATAACATTGGTGATTACCCGTGGAACGTATGACCAGATGCATGGTCCAGAAAGCGTGAAGCTGCCCATTCAAAGTCCTAAGATGCCTTGGCATTTTTGTCAGCATTGTTCTTTGAAACACAGTGTGTACACGATTGGGTAAAGATATACAGTAGAACCTCGCTTAACGAGTAATTCGCATAACGAGCAAAACAAATTGTAAAAGAATGACTCGCTTATCGAGCGACGTTTCGCATAAAGAGTGGCGAGAAGAGGGAAAGTCCCGAAGTGTGCACATGTTACATCAGTTTGTGTTTAGCACTCGTTCCAGTAGCATCGTAGTGTCGCTTGTGATCACACATTTTCTCAAACTTGTTATATTGTGTACACGAATCCTCCAGGCCTACAACATGACCTCCCTGAGGAATTTCATTTCATCAATATCCAGTTTCTGCCTCCCAACACTACTACTGGCCCATGGACCAGCAAGTTATTTCTAACCTCAAGAAGCTCTACACTATTGAAAGAAGCTTTGGCCGGAGAACGTTGTCGTTTTGTGACTCTGAGGAGTTCGAGACAGTACCTGTGGAACCTGTAGTCAACGAGACTGTGTTTTTGGCCACTATCTGGCATTGTAGGTGGATAACAGTGATATCGAAGAGCTTGTGGAAGAGCACAGCCAAGAGCTGACCTCCGAAGAGCTTATGGAGTTGCATTGTGTTTCACAGTAAGAAGTTTTGGAGGAAAGTTTGTCACAGGAGGAGGAGGAGGTAACAGAAAAGCAACAATCTTGTGGCGAAATAAGTGAAATGTTGAAAGCATGGCAAACTGTTGCATCTTACGTTGAGAAGCATCACCCTAATAAGGAAGTGGCTATGAGCGTTGCAAATTTGTATAATGATAATGCTGTGTTGCATTTTCGCCAAATTTTGAAGCGTCGGCAAAAACAAATGGCTCTGGACATCTATCTAGTTAAAAAGAAAAAATTTGCTATGTATCATAATTATTTCGACTTTTTTTTCCTGCAAATCGAATTCGCATTCCAGGTGGGTTCGTTCCGCAGTGGAAGAAAAGTTACAGATGATTCACTCTCCTTAACAATATGTATATAATTTTCTTTGAACAAACGTTATACATAGCATTTTGAGTATTTTTTTTTTCGACATGATCTTATTTTACAATAATGTATATGAGAAAAACTGTTTCGCATAACGAGTGTTTCGCTTAACGAGTATGATTCTGAAACGAATTATGCTCGTTAAGCGAGGTTTCACTGTACATTGTTAGTTGCGAATTCTTTACAGCCTGTCGTAGAACCAACCCCAGCATTTTGTTGGCTGTTGTGCTTTTTATAGGCAAACTTACTTTCAGTAGTTTGCCATTGCTTTCTAAACAAAATTAACGCTCGGCGGTCTGCTGCCAAATAGCCAGCATTTGCGATCGAACCTGGCACTCCGGACTAACGAAGCGCAGTTGTAACGCCCAAGCAACAGGCGCAAAGATACACATTAGAGAGCACAAGAAACTGAACTGAGGTAATGCAGCTAAAACCACATCCAAATAGTAAAGGATCTATTTCCACGCCTTAAGCCGTATTGGGCATAAAAGGATACATCTAAACTGTATAGACCAATCGGCACTTGGTGGGTGAATTGGCATTGCTGAGCTCGGGACATTCCCACACATGTACTGTCCACATCTTCAGTAGCCAACGAAGGGTCCACACGCTGATAGTCCCATCTGCAACCTAATTAAAAGCCCCCCCCCCCCCCCCACCCACAGTTTCCATCTGAATGTTTAATATTGTCCAGAGCCTCTTCACACTACTAGTTGTATTCGTTTTTCAATGCATGTAATTTATATCTGTTGTACAACGCTAGGCATATGATTCCAAACAGTGTTAACCACATTCGCTGTATCAAAATTAGCTAATCATCCACAGGAACGGCAGCAGCTAATGTATCAACCTGCTCGTTACCTCGCACACCTGAGTTTCCTGGACAGAAATTCACAATATGCTCCTGATCCGGGTCGTATCAATCAATCCTGCGCCACTTTGTGCGCAGGATACATTGTTCTTATATTTTAAATTATTGAATGCCATTAATCCTGCAACGTCGACACCACCCCGGTAAAACAGGCAGTCATGTGTGTGTATGTAAAAGGGGGAAGGGGTGGTGAAGATGTTACGTTTGCGCATGACAGAAAAGACAAGGCAAATAGACTTCATGCCTTCCTATGTGATATAAACGCCACAAACGAATGATGATTTAGACGATACGACGATATGTTTTTTAGAGCACAGCTGGTTTCGATTAACACAACTTTTAAAGTAAAACATACAATTAGACATGATTATGTTGTTGAGAGTAAAAAAAATGGTTATTCTCATTTACGACAATGTCATGCTCCCAACCAAGTTTGAAGTTTAAGCAACGGCCCAACATCATGGCACACAACTAGTAACACACAAGTGCTCTCTTCTTTTGACTCAGGTCTCAGTCCGAAGAAGCTCAGCACAGTGCACAGGTTCTGTAGCATCAGATAGATTTTTGACTCCAAATGTTGCCCGGGTAGCGCCGTAAGGCTATTCTTTTCGATTTCCAACTGCCAAGGGATCTTTTACGTGCGCAACAATGCAAACGGGCGTCCAATCTCACTACCCAAAGACCAGGAGGAATTACTAGAAGCCCAAGTCCACATGAAAAAATCCCAGCTCTTACCGGGGATTGAGCCCGGAACCTCCAGCACTTGAAGCGGACACTTTGCCTCGAGACCACGCAGTCCCCCTATCGCCCACCCCAATAAACAAACGCCTGCTTCCTACTACTGGGGAGAAAATTAGAAGGTTACGTCATTATCTTGTTTACTCAAGAGGATTTTATAAAAGTAATTTCCGACCCAGACGAAACAATCAATGTAGAGTAGACAACTTAGAGACTTTTTAAGGTGCCGTGTCTTTTGGCAGCTAATAAACATCATCATGTGTCGTGTCGATAAGCATAGGCTGCCATGTGTTGCCATGCCACACGATTACTATAATCCCGCATCAACTCAGTATTCTTGTCTTGCCCCTTCCATATAGACAAGCCTTCCAGGTATTCATCTCTCTGCCTTCATTGTGTTCTCTTTCCATCAATCTGACTGGACGTGACAAGGTTCTCCAGTTATTCATTCTGATAACATGCCCGGAAAACACCCACTGTTTGTGTATCATTTATCCGGTCATTCATTCTCATAAAATGTTTGGAAAACACTCACTGTTTGTGTATCATTTGCCTAATCTGTTTGTGACTTCCATTTGTCTCAAGCATGGCTGTCTCGTTTGTTTTTCAGTCTTTCCATGATACCCAACAAATACGGGGGGGGGGGGGGTTGGAGACAAAGAAGAGGATAAAGAGGAAGAAAGCAAGAGTACGATGACGAGGAAGACGAATAGGAAGGGATGTGGGGGGGGGGGCATAACAAAAGAATAACACTGGAAAAAACAGTTGAAGGAGAATGGGGTACAACCTGGACTTGTCAGAGCAGTTTACTGAGGATACCAGACGTTTTATCGATCGTCAAGACACACATGATAAGTTGTTTCACGCTTGTGGGGTATTAGGAAGGAGATCGGAGGTATACTGAGTGCTGTAGTGACAGTTCCCCGGAATCATTAGTCGATGATTACTTCACCGAATAAAAACCAGATGGTTCTACAATTGTATCCGCACTGTCGAAACATATGAAAGCATACCAAAAGAATAACACTGGAAATAACAGCAGAAGGAAAATGATAAAACCATAAAGGGCGATAAAGATGAAACTGAAGTCGTTTCCCAGCACAATATTTCTTCAACAATAGCGATCCGACTACCTCTAGTCTCTGTAAATATCATGCTGGAGATGTTAAAAGGTCACATATATTGAACCATGTATCGAATTGTTTGCTATTTCGTTTATTGACGGCGCTATTCTGATATTATTTTTAGGATTTTCTGAGCTTTGTGCAGCTTCTGAGTTTTCTGTTACTAACTCTCTTCATGAAAATTGTCTTGTCTTCTCATTCGAGGTCAGCCTCTGTGTCTTCCCCCCCCCCCCCATTAAACCATACCCGCTCCACCGTTTCCGCTAAGCTTCCATGACGTTCAACATGGCAACATTAGTTCAGCTTTAAAGGCGGGATGCTGTTTATGAGACAGTTTCCAGCGCATCCGATGCATGACGAAGCCGGCAGCCAGCTAGAACCAACCGAGACAACATGACACCTACCAAATCCAGCTCACCGGACCGGAAAAACTCACTTGCACAAAATTAGCCAGTCATGATTGCTCGACAGCCATATCTACCCCCACCCATACTCGATCCAGGCCGCCCCAGGCATACTATACTAGTCCTTTTCAGGACTAGTAAAACATTCACTACCAATTCAAGCCAATGTTGCAGAAATCAAAGGAATACCTCAACAAGGCCTGAAACCACGTCGCATAAAACGAAAGAAACTAAAACCACAAAGAAATCAGAACGCAAATAAAGCCAAGCCCTCGAGGGAAGTTGAAGCCGTCCAAGGTTTTTTTTTTTTTTTTAATATTTTTAAATGGCAATGAGACGGTTCTCCTCGATGATCATATCAAACAGGATTAGATGTTTATCTTCTACAGATAATGTATTAGTGCATTGAGTGTGGCGCTTGACAGACAGTTAGTCTTTTTACAGAGACAGAAGAACCACAGGGGATAAAACCTTGTACAATACTGTCGTGGGGCCGCCATAGTTTAGTGGCTAGACATCTGCCCGCTAGACCGAAAGTCTCAGGTTCGACTTCATGTAAAGGAGGAATTGTTTTAATTAACCTTGGTCAATACCCAGTCTAAAATGGATATCTGGAAATGTCCTGAAAGGTAAAGGTGGGCAGCTTGATGTTGGCGGCATCTACACACTAGTGCTCATTCGTCTATAAAATATAGGGATCTAGCAGTATTTGCAAGGGATACTTACTGGCCCTTAGAGTATTGTTTACTGTTTTTGTCCCCACAGTGATTTCGATCTGATAACTTGTAATTACCCCTTTAAAAAAAAAAAAAAAATTTATGATATTTTTTCATTTTTTTCGTTTTAACGTTACCTCTAAGAATAGTTTTTTTCAAACAAATTTATGTCGTGGATAATAGTCAGCAAATAATTCAGGAGTAGACAATGGTATGTGCTATCGCTTCCCCCTTTCAAAACACGAATTGACAATATATACACAGAAGTATAAAACGAAGAAGAGTGTGACTTTTTTCGCAGTTGTTTCTTTTTACAGATGACAAAGTACTAATACAGAAAGGGAAGACAGTCTCTATAATCATCTTAATCAATTTATTACGAAATATAAGAAAAATAATATAACAATAAGTATCGAAAAGACAGAGATAACAGTCATATATTGACAACCAGAAACGGTACCATTAAAGTAAATAGCACTGAGATAGAAGAAAGTTATTTATTTTCATGTTTGAGTTTGCTTTAAAAAGGTGCAGTTGGCACGATATGTTGTGGTTTACAGCTAAGCTTTAAGCCTTTAGGCCGAACAAAATATATTTCAAGAAACCTTTAATGAGTTACCGTTTGCGACAAGCTTGTTAGGGATGTGAGGTGGCTACCTTCTCATTTCGAGAACAAGGTTCTCACCACTCAGGGGACATTTTAATTTTCTTGATGGATTGCTCTTTCTCCCGTTAGTAGTGAGTCCGGATACAAGATAAAACCCAAGCGAAAACGACCCCTATGAAGAGGAGGAATGTAGGTTTGCAGCGTCCAGATCACTCTTCATCTTTCAATATATTCCTATCTTGACAGCCTCAATAATTTGCAATTGCCCCCCACTGCCATTGGTATGGTGAACTAAGAGCAGAATTGAATAATTCATGATAAAGTAAAAAAAAAAAATTAAAACCAGAGGTTAAAAAGTGTGCAGAAATTGTAAAAACTACTCTTCTTCTTCTTCTTTCTTCTTTCGTTCGCCTGAAATAAGTTCTCTATATCAGCAGTTTTGTCTCTTGTATAAATTTAACTTTCGTTGTTAGTTCATTCAGTGGTCTATAGAGTTTACGTTCCACTGTTGTTCTTTCTGGCCAAAAGGTTTGCCCTAATGTGTCAAAATCGGTGCAGTCCTAGAGTACATGCTCTGCTGTCTGGGGCACATTTCCACAGGTGCACATGGCTGATACACCTATCTTGAATTTTGTGTACATGTGGTTACGTAATCGGTTGTGCCCTGTTCTGAGGCGGAGGATAATGACTTGTTCTGGTCTGTCCATAATAATATAGTCGTCTTGTGCTGGGGCTGGTGGTTTCCTGATCGATTTAATGATTCTTTTCTTTTGATGGTATGTGACTGGTACATCCGGCTGCTGTTTTGTCGCACCTTCCCCTGCCAGTTGATCAGCTTTCTCATTTAATAAAAACTACTCAAATCGCAGAAAGAGACTACAGAAGGGAGAACACAAACGTCTCGAATAACGACAATATTATTCCAACTAAAGATATAAACAAAATAATAGTTCCAGTATTTGTAAAGTAGGAAGTGTGGCTAATTCACCAGACAAAGGATCTAATGTCATCATTGCAGAATCCTGACAATGCCAATTATATTAAGTGGCGTAGGAATGTTAACCAACACCGAGACTCCAACACCACACATCACCTCTGAGTCCTTGAAGAATACGGATTTTAAAAAACCACCGCTCTTCCCTTCTGCTCTAATGAAAATTTCACACCGACGACCGGGTCACCTATTGGCTCGCAGGTAGACTTCGTCGCTGGTCGGGTCAGTATTTGGGTCTGTCTCCTTTTATCTCATCAACACTACAGGGGTCCTTTTCAGGGCTTTTGGTGACATGCAACATTCTATGTGGCGCACATAACCTGGTCACAATTATAACCTAAACCTTCCCCTTCAGCTGCTTAAACGTGATGATTTTTTCCCCAGCAAAGCAAGCAAGCAAGTTGCTGTCTGCTGACCTTTGTAAATAACAGAAACGAAAAACAACAACTCTGTCACCCCACTAAACTATTATTATTAATAGGCACCTTTAAAAAATAAAATAACCACCTAGTTCTGTTGATTCATTTCTTGAAAAGTGGTTAGTTAAATGTTGCAACTTCTGTTTAAAAATCACAGCTACAAATAACGATGGTTATGAGTAATTTCCCATATTGTTCCCCCCCCCCCCCCCCTCTTCCCCTCAAGCTTTTCCTGCTACTTCCGGACGCAGAATTATGAAATGCATGACAGAGAAGATCCCGAAGGGAAGGGGAAAAACGTACTCACTTTTTATAGCGCTTCTGGGAAATTCTCTGCTGCTTAATTTGATAAGAAGAGAGTGTCTAATTCATTATTAATCACGCGCCGGCTCAATGCAGTATTTATCTAACCTTTTGCATTTTACCAACCCACGCTTGGGACATTTTCTCGTTTTTGTTAGCAATAGGAAGCTATGCAGGGAAAAGTAGTTCATGGACACTGCATTGTAAGTTATACAGCAAATATTTCAGTTAATGAAAGTAGAAAATGTGCAATGAGAATCGACAATTAAAATGAAACGGTAAACAGCAAGAAAACAATATACAGAACAGGGACGCAGAACTTGAATGTTTTATGCACCTTCAGCTACAAATGCATTTTTTTTTTTTTTGGTATGGGGGTGGGCGATGTTAAAGCGGGGGTGGGGGGGGGGGGGGCAATTTCTCGTTTCTTCTAAATTTGTAAAGAGTCAAGCTAGTCTCCTCCCTCACTTGCAGCAAATATAGAAGTTCTATTTTTAAGTTTTTCATCCACGTATGAGTTCTGGGGCCCTGTTATAAGAAAAAACAAGAATAGACCCACTGCCTACCCAAAAGCATGTCGCAAAAGTCGGCTAATTGGGAGCTTCCTTCGAAGTCAGAGTGCATCTGCCTGAAAGGCAAGGAACCAACAGCTTGCATACAAATTAGTCAAATCTGTCAAACGGATACACACGCAACACTCAGATTCTGGAACAGGACTGCAGTCCAGAAGTGGACGAACAACGAGAACTTTCCGCCGGAGTTTACAGCCAGTGAACGCGAAGGAGAAGAGGAAGCTTCGGTTGTATTATTATTGTTTCTGTGACATTCTGTGACATATTATTAAGCACTTAGAGAAGGTTTAGGCCACTTGAGGGCTTCCACCCCTTAGAAATATTGTAGCGGTCTGAGGCTCCCCTACCCCTAATGTTTTCTTAACGTCAGCGCACCTGTTACAGAACCAATACAGGGTCGTTTCTGTTACCACTTTATTGCATTCATGTTCTGTATTTTGCCGATTAGGCCTTTGATCGACATGTTCTATTGTTATTTCTGTACATTTTTATTTGCCGATCTTCCAGCAATTTTCTTGTTCAGTCATTCATCCTATATCATCCTGTTCCTGGCGTGCTTTGCCGTGAGAATGGAGGCGTCGGCAGTCATTGTAACTTTTCACTGGCTTATCAACCAGCGGCATACACATGTCATTGTAACTTTTTACTGGCTTATCAACCAGCTGCATACACATGTCATTGTAACTTTTCACTGGCTTATCAACCAGCGGCATACACATGTCATTGTAACAGACTCGCGGTCTGGAAAGAAGGGTGCAGGGGCGAGTAGCCATGATATGTGGCTGATATTCAACACTCAAAGAAAAGGCAAGACGAACAAACAATGAGAATGACACTGATATTATCGGAATAAGATCACTTATCTGGCTGCTAAAGATGGCGACAGAGCAGTTATGAGAATGTCCCAAGTGAAATCATGCCACCAAAACGCCATTGGTGCGAATAGCCGTTTAATTTACTTACGTTTGGTACTATTTGCCCAGTAAGGTAATGTACGATATTACTTCTATTCCCCCCCCCTCCCTCGTGTGGGTTCCGGGGCCCTACTATGGGAAAAACAAGAGTAGACCGACTGCCTATTCAAAAGCATGTCGTAAGAGTCGACTAATTGGGAGCTTCCTTCGAAGTCAGAGTGCATCTGCCTGAGAGGCAAGAAACCAACAGTCTGCATACAGATCTGTCAAAAGGATGCACACGCAACACTCAGGTTCTGGAACAGGACTGCAGTCCAGAAGTGGACGAACAACCAGAACTTTCCGCTGGAGTTCACAGCCAGTGAACGCGAAGGAGAAGAAGAAGAAGAAGAAGAAGAAGAAGAAGAAGAAGAAGAAGAAGAAGAAGAAGAAGAAGAAGAAGAAGAAGAAGAAGAAGAAGAAGAAGAAGAAGAAGAAGAAGAAGAAGAAAAAGAAAAAGAAAAAGAAGAAGAAGAAGAAGAAGGAAGAAGGAAGAAGAAGAAGGAAGAAGGAAGAAGGAAGAAGGAAGAAGGAAGAAGGAAGAAGGAGAAGAAGAAGACTTCTATTTTTTCCAAAAAATGGCCACCCGAAACCCACTGCTCCCTCATTAGCATGTCATAAACAAGCCAAATATCGGGATGGAGGAAAGGAGGGGGGAGGGGAGGTCTTTTCATTCAAAGACGAAGCTCACATCTGCTTGAGGGGCGAGGAACCAATAATCTGCATGCAAATAAGACAGACATGTCAAGTGGATTTGCAAGCAAAACTCAAGTTCTCCAACAGGACCAAAGTTCAGAAGCGGAAAAACAATCAGAACTGATCGTACGGAGTTTACAGAGGCTGAACGCTAAGAAGGAAAAGAAAACATATATTTCAATCCTGTCTGCTGATTCGCCAACTGATGATATTTTAGTTCCTAAATACTTGAAGTTCTTCACTTGATTCAGATAATTGCCTTAAGTTAGTCTGTTATATTTTATTATATTTCTTCCAGCAATAAAATAAACAGCTGCCATTTTACAGGGAAATATGCCAGGCAATAAAACGCACAACACGTGAATGTTTTCTCAAATTATTTGCAAGTCTCCGGGGTTCCCCAAGGTTTAACATTTCTGTACAACTGCCCAGCTATAACTGTCAGTGCTACTGAATATGAATGTCACTCTGAGGCTGGACCACAGGAAGTAACTGTCTAGAATAAATTTGCAATAAACACCCCACAAACGTTCTCTATCTTGTGTTACTGTGTGCCCTGTCAACGTTTCTTGCAAGTATTCTTTGACATGTCGCGGATGTGTGATATCCACTAGAGGTGATTGAAAGTCTCTTTGTCGAATTGAATAAGCATTTAATATTTCTGAAAGTCTTAGGTTGGGTTTGCAGCTACAACGTTCTGTTCGTAACATAAGATGTTTAGAGTGTTCATAGAGGTAGTCACTGGGACTACGGAGCACTCGATCTGTACAACGGATCAAGAGGACAACTTTCAGCTCAGTGGAGACAAACCATACCAGTTAGGATCTTTTTTCTTCCCCTGCATCCATCCTTATAATGACGGTTACCATCTTCTTTTGTGGTTTACAGTTAGGCGCGATATATGTACCCTTTGTTCTAACATACCCGTTGTTAGCAAATCGCAAATTAATTGTCGCTTGCAACATGCTTGTTAAAAGGACAGTCGGTGTATTCTTTTTCTCACTCTAAAATAAGATCAGGGTACCCACACATTTGTCTGGGATATAACCCTGGGCATTGAAGACAGATTTATCACCTTTAAGTTCTTTTTCCGCTATCTTACTGCTTCTGTCGTGAAATATCACCGAGAGTAGTTAAACGCAGTCTCCTGTTGTTTGCCAGTTGCATAGTTTGTGTTAATGTTCCATTTAAATTAAGTTGCGTATCCTTTACAGGACATTGCAGAACCAACCGTAGCATTTTTTGGCTGTTGTGGTTTTTCTAGACAATTTTACGTCCAGTAGTTTGCCATTGTTTACTGGACGGTCGGCTTCTCGACACCACTGTGGAAACCAACTCAAGGCGCAAATGACCGCAGCTGCGATCGACCCTGGCACCCTGGCATTACGAAGTGCGTTCGCAGCGCGTAAGCCACAGACGCCGTCTTCAATTCAGTAGTATCAAGAAATCAGCTTCTTGCCTTTGTGGGGTTCTTCCTATTGAAGCAATAGACCTCGTCATTGTTGAACGTTATTCATCTTTTTAATTACTAAACGTCTTCGCTGCATATTTGTCTAGTGCGACAAGAAATACAATCAAAATTGAAGCGCATGCAGTATGTAGCATATTTATTTATTTATTTTTTTATTTTTTTTTGTGAGCGAATCAGTTGATTCGTACACATGGACCATATAACGTCACTCATTGTACGTTGATCAGGACAAAAAAAAGTAAAATATTGATCTGATGCTAACCGCAGTACCAGGCATGCTGGCGGTAAAACGTGACTAAGAAAATTCTCAAACTTGCATGTTAACCACACTGAACTTGACAAGTTAAGTGATGTCGTAACATCACTTCAGCACAATACTGTTAGGTTGCCAACCCCTGCTATTTAGGGATTTCAGTAAGCTTGGTCCACTGAATCAAAATGATTTGTGTGTTTCGTTTTTAATTCTCTGCGGTAACAACCCAGATTAATATTTGTGCTTTGATGAAGTCCAGTGTAACAACAGAGCTCCTACACACACACGCATATATATATGTGCTGCAGACATGTTATTTAGTTGCAATAGAAAGATATCAGGTATATTAAGTTAGCCTGCATGTTGAAACAAAGCTGTATGAGTCAGTGAGGGACATGCGTCGCACCAAAGACTCTATAAGCACCTGTGGCTTTCTCATTCTTGTCCTCTGCTAATCTAGTCGTCGTTCTCTTGAACAAACTACGAGGTGTAGAAGCTGGAAAATTGAATTTCATCTTCTTTCACTCTGCCAGTGATAAGAAATCCACTGACAGAGAGAGCCAACAAAACAAAAATGCATATTTTTCGCAGAGATGAGGCATTTTTTTAATAACTTTCTTCTTGTAGCTAAAAAGTGGTGAGAATGGCGGTGACTGCAGTCAAGCTAATACCAAGACATTATTGCAATGAACTGTGACTAAAAAAAAAAGCTTAAGGAAACAAAGGAGCAGGACATTGTGCACAAAACAACGCAAAAGTCAACACAAATCGACGTTTCGGCCAGGGCCTTTCTTGGCATGAACTGAACTACATAACGATAACAAAGGGGAGAGTCCTCCAACCACCAAGGGGTTACGTGAGAATCTATTAAAAATGTGATGTGGAATGAATAAAATAAAATAAGGCTCGTTGTTCTGCTTCTCCATTTCGTTAAGCTTTTTAGTCACAGTTCACTGGATTAATTTCTTAAGGCTTAACATATGGAATTAATTTATTTGACATGTTATGCCATCCCATTTTCTAGGCCTCATGTTTTACGCAATGGATCAAGCACCATATGCTTATTTTTCCAATGGCTTGGAACAGTTTCTTTACATTACTTCCCGTTTCTCATCGACTTTTGGAAATATGAGAAATCTTACCATTATTACTGCAAGACCATTTGAACAGGCCAAATTATGCATACAGAAGATATAACATCAATGTAAATATTCCTAGTCCGCTACGTATAAGGTTGAATGATACTTGTCTGAAGAATTTAAATATCAGGGACGTATATTCTTGAAGGATGGGTTATTAGATAGGGAAATAAAAACAAGATGCGAACAAGAAAGTGCACTTATTTACCAAAGATCCATTTTCACGCATCGGACATTAGGGAAGAGGATCCCATAGTTTTACAGACCAATCAGCACTAGATGGGTAATGTGGTTAGCATCATACCAGCCATCTTTACTTCCCAGGGACATACATCCTTGTACCCATTTTAGGCTGGTCGACCTGCGACGTCCCATAACACGACAAAAATCCACGCAGCCAGCAGTGCGTTTCGATCGCGGTACGCTGGAATTACGAGTCGGACTCGCAATGCCTTAGCCACGGACTCCGCTACTTATATACCAAACAACACCATTATTAAGACATGCAAACATAATTATGAGCGCCAAGAAACATGTCATAAACAACATATTCAAACTAAAACAGTGCTATCAGCGTCAAACTTGCACATTATCAAAGAATAACTTCCGTAAACTAATGTAAATTAGATGCCTGAGAAAAGCCAGATCAAATGATTTGGTCAACTAATAAGAATGCAGCCATAACAACAACCAACGCAGGCATTTCACGTGAAAAGATCAGCTGTGAAAGCAAGTGGTCGCCCTAGGAGAAAATGGATTGATGACATTAAAGAGCTTCTACGTGGACACGGAATGACAATAACCATTACTACCCATGTGGCAATGAATCTCAAACTGTTCCTCCCTACGCCGCTCAACACAAAAAGTGGAGATATATTATGATAATGGTAACAAGATATCCTGGCTTAGTTCGGGTTCAGTTTCGTGTGTAATTTGCCAATACATTTGTCCAAAATTTGACCCTAAGGTGCCCTTACAGCGCAGACCACAAAGACACTATTAAGAATACAGGATAGATTATACATAAAGCATAATGTCTACCCTAAAGTTCAGTAATCAGCTTGTGAAGAATTTCGGGCAGACATGAAATCCTCAGAGAGCTAGTTTTATAGATTTGTGTCAATGTCTATTTTTGATCAATTTCTTGTGGCCTCTTAAACATTTTTTCGGCTTTAATTTACCAAATATAACGTCATTCAAATGTTGTATAAGCAAATTAAAAGTTATTTGTTCATTATTGCACTTCATTACTAATCCACTGGTTCGAACGCTTTTGTCCAGTATACATCTTACTATCCTTCATTTCATTCTCCGGCTTCGAAGCCACGAGTGTGTATCAGGAGAACCACAACTACTAAAATACGACCCCAGATTAGCCCAGTGTTGCATGCAAAAAATGACTCTAGTGTATAAAGGGTTAATGAAGCCAGGGCTATTTGAAGCGTGGGTACACACGAGCCTGCATGTTGTGTTGACTGATTGCGAATGTGAACATTTAAGGCAACTGGAAAAGAGTGGAGCATGGGCTACTGGGGAAACATGATTCGGTTGAAGTTCATGACGAACTTGGGGACATCATGGACTTTGTGGGATCCATGTTGGTCGACAGCACGAGTGGGTTGTGAACCCAAAGTTTGTGGGGAATATGAAATTCACGCTAGCTGACCGCTGTTTGCGGAAGTGCATGGTAGTTTTAGTCTGTCGGTTTCAGTCAGTTTTGGGAACTTGTGTAGGAATCGTTAAATAATGTTTTATTCTGTGGAGCTCATTTGAACTATCCGGATGACTCTGGTGAATCATGAGATGAACTTCGGAATTCTGGCAGCGTGATGACTAGAATGACGATTGTGCGGCCCATGTGTGTGAAGGGGTGTTGGAGGGTGGGGGGGGGGCGGCACGGTTGCAGCTGTGTGGCACGTTGGTTGACGGAGAGTCCTTAAGTGTACATAAGGTGCTAGGGAACTTTGTGAGTGTTTACCTACGTAGAACTATGATGGAGAAGCATCGGAGGCTACTTAATCGGATGTTGGTAAGTGATACTTTAATGAGTGGCTGGGATAGCAGAGGTAGGTCTGGATTCTTTCCCCAAGAGGCACATCTACCCTGAGTCCTTGGGCGGCGGAGTCTTTTAGAGAAAGAACCGTCAAAGGATTATCACTGCACATCACAAGGGTGTATCTGCGCGATCTGGCGAGGGTCGCCCGTAGCTGGCACCTGGTACATAGTTCGCTTTGGTGTATTGTCCATGTCTGGTGCGACTGACGATGTGAGTATTTGGAAAGCAGCAGTAGACCTGACAGTCTGTCTTTGATCATCATTTCATCTTCATTTCAATGTGTTTGTCCATAATAAAGAGATTGATAGCACTACAAGATCATGTTTAGCGTGGTTTAGTATATTACAGTACTCGTAGACAGTGTTAATGGTTAGGATAGGACATGTTAAATTATTAAGTGTATCTGGCTTACAGTGGTTCTATTGTTGTTGGCCTCTCATTGTTCTCTTTAGGAACCTAACAATCATTTTGTCGCCTGAGGGAGCTCTTGTATGTGACTGGGGCAAGTCATACACCCTCGGCGCTTGGTATGATGCGTTACCTCCTAAGAACGCATCTAACACCTAGGAGAATTAAGAAAGCTACAGGAGCTAAGAGAAGAGCTGCACAAAGTGGAAATTACATTGGGACGAAACTGCATTGTGGGTGGCTGAAAGTGCAGACGCAGGGGTTTTACAGCTGATAGAGTTCAAATCTAGGCAAAGATAAGAACATTTTGTATGATATAAAATTGTGACAGTTGTACAGTTCATAGCAGATAGAGGATAGGGAAAGCTGAACGCTGTAAAGATTACTAAGAAAATTGGGATCAGATTGTATCTGAGAAACGCTGTTTCCCATACTATATCCGTATTTCCCCCCCCCCCCCCCCACTATTGTTCCATCTCAGTTGGAATGTTCCAGGTGTGTGCTGTGTTGATTTCATGCAGAAGGTAAACCTCTTCGTGCCAAATTCATCTGGCAACCAGTGACCTGCTCAGTGATTGCAAAATATTGCTCCATTTATTTACTCGCAATCGATTACAAAAAGTGCTAGAGAAATTAATTACAATCTCCAGTATTTACCTTTGGTCTCTCTCCCTTTCCCCCTCTCTCGTCGCTTCTTCAATCTACATCACCCTCTCATCTCTCTCACTTTAATTATTTCCCAAAGGCAGAATTATATGTTGACCTGCGTGCCAGTTCTGAACCCTTTTATAAAAAAGTATGTTCTCTCTCTCTCTCTCTCTCTCTCTCTCTCTCTCTCTCTCTCTCTCTCTCTCTCTCTCTCTGCCACTAACTCTCTACTTACCCCAATCCCGCTTCCTCTCACATTCTACCTATCCCTCCCTCTCCTATCTCTACTCAGTTTACTCCAGCTCCCCCTCACATCCTAGCTCTATTCCTCCCTCGCTAACTCTCTTCATAAACAATCTTCCATTGGAGATACATGTTTCTATTGTTTACGTGTTAATTTCTTATTTTGCAAATCAGCGTTCATTTTAGGTGCAGAGAAGATAAAATATGGAGGTCCTCTGTGTTTTACATAAATGCACGCGTGAATGAACTATCCCACTCAAGGTCATAAAAACTCGCACAGAGGCATAGCTCCAGGATACTAAATGATGAAGGATAATGTCCTTTCGATTCATAATATACTTTTTGCCTTTACAGTTTCGGTTATGATATACGTAAATGGTTATTATTATTATTATTATTATTAATACTGAGATAATATTATTGGAAGCCGTAGGGGTCTAGCAGCTAGACGCTCGCCTGCGGATCGGAAGGTCGTGAGTTCGGGTCCTGGCGGGGGCCTAGCTTTTTTCAAAAATGACCTTTGCTCCCAGGTCGACCCAGCCCTGTGTGGGTACCAGGTAGAATCCTGGGAAGTAAACGCCATTGGCGTCATACAGACTACATTACCCACCATGTGCCGTTTGGTCTATGAAACATAGGTCTAGTCCTATATACACAATACGCCTGAAAGTGTGGAAAAGGGTTCTTTAATTTACCTATTATTGTTATTATTAATAATATTATTATTGTTATTATTATTTTTATAACAAAGCAGCTGACTGAACGGATAAGAACGTCCGGTTTCGTGCGAGAGACCCGGGTTCAAATTCTCGCTAAGGTCATGGATTTTTTCTGTCCGCAGCAAAAATACAATCCTAATCTGCACTGTCCGTGGCGTCAGCTACGACTATGCTACTCTAAATCCTTAGGCTCAACGACCCCTGCCGACATAACAAGTGTGGTAAACACGGAAGTTAATTATTGGGGAACCCATGTGACTGAACTACCTAAATAAACTAGCACGAAATAAAAGCTTAGTAAACAAGTAAAGATTTGTCCAAAGGTTTGGGACATCATAACATTCACTTTAAAGTGACAAGAGGTGAGGCCAGATAACTCGTTAGAGGACAGATAAAGAATAATAACAAAAAACCAACCAGATTTGGTCTCTTCGTCGGCTAAACCTGACATGTCCAACTGAGGGTCATCTAAAGGCCATACGGGTCATATTCGTGTCGTCTTGAACTAATTTAGGTCATATGATAGAAATGTTTGAAGTAAATTTCCTTTGTGCGGTCACAGGCCGCGTGCGTCCCTCGGACCGCCAGTTTGACATGTCTGCACTATACCCATCTGAGCACCTGTGAACGTGTGCTGAGGATGATCTGGAGGGCTGAGTGGTCTCGAGGTATGGTGTCCGCCTCGAGTACTAGAGGTTCCGGGTCAATTCCTGGTAAGGGCTGGGATTTTTTTTTCACTTGGACTTTGACTTCCAGTAATTGCCCCCGGTCTCTGGTTAGTGAGATTGGACGAACGTGTGCATTGTAGCGCACGTAAAATAATCCCTTTATCAGTTGGAAATTAAAAAGAGTAGCCTAAATGCGCTGCCCGGGCAAAATCTAGAGTTAAAAATCTACCAAAAGTATTTCAGCATCCTCGCCGGTGCTACAGGGCATGTGCACTGTGCTGAGCATCTTTGGACTCGGACGAGTTAGAAGAAGAACAGAGCTCTTATGGGTTATTTTCCGTGTGCCATGATGTTAATCCGTTGTTCAAAACCTCAAACCTAGGGATGATCTGTCGATGGACTCACTGATTAACTAAATATTTAACTACCCAACTAACAAAAGCATTTACCTGTAATAAAACCATAAAAGCACACAGATACGCATACACAAATACTGTGTGCGTAAATGTATGTGCATTTGTGTGTGGATTTGAGGATATTACAGAAGGAAGAAACATGGGAACGTGCAGTCGTAGCTGGAAGTACTAAGGAAAAAAGGAAGTGTTTCGGGGGAGGGGAGGGGGGAGTGGAGAATGACATAAAGAAAAATAACGGCTTGAAAGTCAATCATCATGGCTGTTAACAAAAATTAAGCACCCGCATAGATACACTATGTTGGAGCTCGCGAGATATGGAGGAACATGATCGATACCGTCAGCTGATTAGGATGATCATGGAAATGAAAGAAATGCAAACGTAAGGACTGTCAGTCAGGAAGATCGATAGAGAGAGAGAGAGATGTAGAGTGAGAGAAAGTGAGAGAGAGAGAGTGAGAGAGAGAGAAAAAGAGATAAAGAGAGAGAGAAAGAAAGAGAGAGAAAGAGAGAATGAGAGAGGAAGAGATAGAAAGTGAGAGAGAGAGAGAGTGAGAAAGAGAGAGAGAGAAAAAGAGAGAGAGAAGGAGAGAGAGAGAAAGATAGAGAGAGAGGAAGGGAGAGAAACCATTTTGATAAACTGTTCGACAGAGAGAGAGTGAGAGAGATATATAGAGAGTGAGAGAAAGTGAGAGAGAGAGAGATGTAGAGTGAGAGAAAGTGAGAGAGAGAGAGTGAGAGAGAGAGAGAAAGAGAGATAAAGAGAGAGAGAAAGAAAGAGAGAGAAAGAGAGAATGAGAGAGGAAGAGATAGAAAGTGTGAGAGAGAGAGTGAGAAAGAGAGAGAGAGAAAAAGAGAGAGAGAGAAGGAGAGAGAGAGAAAGATAGAGAGAGAGGAAGGGAGAGAAACCATTTTGATAAACTGTTCGACAGAGAGAGAGAGTGAGAGAGATATATAGAGAGTGAGAGAAAGTGAGAGAGAGAGAGTGAGAGAGAGAGAAAGAGAGAGAAAGAGAGATAGAAAGAAAGAGAGAGAAAGAGAATGAGAGAGGAAAAGAGAGAGAAAGTGAGAGAGAAAGAGAGAGAGAGAGAAAAGGAGAGATAGAAAGAGAGAGAGAGAAGGAGAGAGAGAAAGAGAGTGAGTTAGAGAGAGAGAGAGAGAGCAACCAGCGGATGGACTGACAAACTCAGTTATAGATAGACATAAACACAGACTGGCAGACAGACAGACAGGCAAAAATAGGCCGAGACACACATAGACACGCATATATTTATATACACGCATATAAATATTCATATATACACACTAAAAAACTTGCAGACAGAAAAACCAACCGACAGATCAAACTGACACACTCAGCGACAGACCAGGGTTACAGACTTGCATGCAGTCATACAGTTAGGGCCGTATTAGTGTGTCATAAATCTCTCGATAATGACAGAGATTACTTTCCATTATTTAAGAGCGCGTCTGGGACATAACGAAGCCATACGAATAACTGAAACGAATCGATACTGCTAAAGTGCGTTTCAAAACTCATGCTGTCACACATATAACAAAAACTTCTGCTGCACCAGCATGAATTTGTGCATGGGCCTTAGATTTCCCACGTCCTTGTGATTCTACAATATTCAGTTGCACAGATACTCCTTGACACATATGTAAAGCAAACCAAGTATTGGGACAGCTAGCCCCCCTCTTACAGCATAAGACTATCCCAATCAGCACAAAGAGACATCTTATTCAAAGCATATTTATTCCAACACTGTGCTACCAGTGCCAGTCATGGTCACTCACAACAAACCATAAAAGAAAATTAGTAACCACGGAAACGAGATGTCTGAGAAGGGCTGTAGGAGTGACCATAAGAGATAAGATCAGGAATGAGATCATAAGAGAACAAGTCGGCACAGAACCAATACTGGATTACATACAAAGACAGCAAGTGAAATGGTTTGCCCACTTAGAGAGAATGCCTTGTGACACCATACCATACAAAGCATAAATGGAAAGAGAAGGAGGACGTGGAGCACGGGGTAGACCAAGAACAAGATGGAAGAATAACATCAGAGAAACTCTACAACAACGCGATGTGCCTATGGTCGAGGCAGCCAGAAGAGCTAGAAACAGAACCTTATATCTCCCTTGACACCCACAGCGGTAAAAAAGGAAGTGAAGAAGAAGAAGAAGACACACATGTGGGGATTATTAGGAAATGAGTTCATGTGAGCAGCGATTCGTGGTGTTTACTTTGATAGCCTATTCCCCACTCAATGAACAATTTTAAACGCCAGAGACTTATGCTGGAGATGTGCATCTGAGAGTAAAACGCCTATAAAATGCGTGCAGTTTGGTGTTCTGAGCAGTTTCCCTTACTCTATTTACTCAAGTCACTGTGAGCATGCTAAGTGTTGGCTTTGAATCGGTGTCTGTTATTTTTTTTTTTTTACAGACCAATCGGCACTAGGTGGGTAATGTGGTCTTTACTTCCTTAGGACAGCCATCCTGGTAACCATTTTAGGCTGGGTCGACCTGCGACGCCCCATACCATGATGAAAATTCACGCAGCCTGTAGTGGGTTTCGATCGCGGTATGTTGGAATTACGAGTCGGACTTGCAACGCATAAGCCACGGACGCCGCTATAGAGACATTAAAGCTGACCTTTAATGCGGAGACATGCAGCTATCCAGGAGTAGAGAAAAAAAGAATAAGAATGAGCACGAAGAAATGTAACAGTTTATAGGAATTAATTCAGAACGTCACATAAGACCGTACTATGCCATGTTCGATCCAAGCTGCTAGCCATGCGCCTTTCGTTGGTTTCGACAGTGGTATCAAGAAAGCCGACCGTCCAGGAGCAATGGCAAACTACTGGACGTAAATTTGCCTAGAAAAACCACACAACTGTTGGGGTTGGTTCTGCAACGTCCTGTAAAGGATACGCAACTAACCATCACTCTACATATACTTATATATATATATATATACTGTTACACTGTGTATTCTCAGCGTAACGGAAAGGTCAAAGACATAATTTATATCGCCTTTCAAGCCCGGCTCTCTAGCGTAGTTGGCTAAACCAGATTGTGCAGTGACAGGGTGACGAACTCCTTGTAGTCTGGGTTCACTCCCGGGGGTGGCAGAAAAACCACATTTCTCCCAGATTTACAGTATTTACAATGGAATCAAGGCCGAAAGGTTGCCATATCCATAATACCCAGTCTAAGGGTTAACAACTCATGGCTTCTGGATACTAAAACAAAACAAACAGACAAACATCGCCTTTTAAATGCCGGAACAATAATCGTTTGACATTTTCCCGGCAAAATTAATCTTAAGTGTCAAAGTTTCGCTTATAGTAGTTAGGAAAACGTAATTTTCTCTGTTTGTTTTTGTCTTTAGGTTTTTTTCCCGTTTAGGATTGCAGTCTGTAGAATTGACATCACGAGGATAAGATCAAACATACGCAAATCACGGCAACTCCGTTCAACAGTATATCCATATAGAACAGTTTTATTGGAGTTATATTACGTGCCACGAAAAAGACGCAAGATCTTCTGATGCAAGATACGTTTACATTATGTCGGTACTGAGCAGGTGTTTCATTAACTCATTGTATTCTACAAATGCTAAATGTTAAGGAATCAATATTTAAGTCTGAGTATCAAACAAAATGCATTATGGGATATAAACATTTGAAGTAAGAACTGGATCAAATTGATAAGACTTAAGAGTAAAAGATGGACTTTATTGCATCGAGTTTTATCCCATATGGCATAGTCTCTGTCAGCAGAACAGCGTTGCAAAGAGCACGACCTTTATAGCTCCGGCGACGATCCCCAGGGATCTCCGTAAAAATTGCACTTATGAACTGAAGGGCTATGAAACGAACCCACAACTCTCAGTGCGCGAGGCAAACTTCACCACTTCGCCATGGAGACCCTGGATCAGACTGGTGAGTGTAACAGTTGTATGGACTACAAGGAGTTCAGAAATGTATATCACCTTGGTTGTAACTAATGAATACATAGCAACTTTCTTGGTTTCTTCATACTGTAGGAATTAGAGATTCGCCCCATGTGGGTCCCGGGACCTCATTTGGGGCTAGGATAGAGGAAGAATAGTCTCAATGCCCCTAACAAACATGTCACAGGAGGCGGGAAAAATTTCCGTCAAATTCCAAGTATGTCTGCCGGAGATGCGTGAAACCAACAGTCTGCATACAAATAAGCTAGATCTGTAAAAATGATTTACACAAAATACTCCAGCTGTTGGAACAAGAACAGACAGTCCAGAAGTGCAGAAACAACCAGAACTTTCCTCCGGAGTTTTTAAAAAGAAGAAGTTAAGGATTAGTAAAAGAATCGTCTTGCAAAGGTAATACTTTGCAATACTGACGAAATACTACCAATAAAATCGTTAACAGTTAGTGCACAAATGCTTGCATGATATAGATCAGAAACTGCAATGACAAAAGTAGCCGTTGACAAGGACGAGGCGTCCACTAAAACAACAAGGTAGATGAGGTCATGGCCCTTTGAGTGCAAGCAACGAAATCAGAAGGGAAACAACATTATTATGACCTGGAGAGAATGAGGCACCTGGGTGTAACCGAAGGGTCTGGCTGAGTCACTACACTTAGAGGAAAGGCAATATGGACATATAACCTGATTGTGACCGGTACTATCAGTATTGGAACTCTGCGCTGGCTGCTGAAGATGAGGACGAAGCACGCATGGGAATGCCCCGAGTGTTGGTGATGTCAATTCTTGACTCAACTTAACTCAGCTCAGCGTCCACTTAAACAGTGTAGGTAATACTTTATTGCCATCATATTCTAATTTCCCCTGTGGTTTTCGAGGCGCCATTGTGAGGAAAACAAGAATAAACCCAATGCCTCCCCTACAAGCATGTCGTATGAGTCGACTAACAGAGGGCTTCCTTCGAAGTCAGAGTGCAACTACCTGAGAGGCAAGGAACCAACAATCATCAGACAGTTGAGTTAGATCGGTTAAACGGTTGGGCACGCAACACTCAGGTTCTGGAATAAGACAAAAGTTCTGAGGTGGACAAAAAACCAGAACTTTCCGCTGGAGTTTACAGCCAATGAACGCGAAGAAGAAGAAATCCCCATGACACTGCGTGTCGCTGGGTTATTGGCTTCTGTTAACCGTCCTGTCGAATAGGTGCAATGTGCTTGACGCTTGCAAGTTTGTGGCCTGTACCTTCAACCAAATTCTGTGTCTAGGGTTTTCATTGTCTGCCTCTGCCTTGGCGAGGGTAGTTGATCTTGTTACATGCACATACCTTTTGTAGTTTGTCTCTTTTCACTGTTATTAAATGAGGTTCAAAGTTGTCAATGTGTTGAGAGAGAATTCTGCAAGCTTCGTCTTTTATTAAGTATTCTCTGTACGAAATACCAAGGATCTTTCGAAAAGATCTTATCTTCAATGCTTGTACTTCCTTTTTAGGTTAAATGATTACAGATTAAAATCAATTACTAAAATAATTTTTAAATGTAGTTAAAACAAAAAAAAAAAACAAAAACAAAAAAACTATCGCTACTGTCTGTATTTCACTTTTTAGTGCAGTGTAGAGAGGGGGTCGTGATCGTGAGGATTTAGGGCCGCATGATTAGTGCTGTCGACTATCACATTTTAACAAGTAGGGGTAAATATAATTTCTAACTCAAATTCGGCGTCAGCGTCTGTGGTTTAGGCATTGCGAACGCACTTCGTAATGCCGGGTTGCCGGCTTCGATCGCAGTCGCGGACCTTGCGCCTTGCGTTGGTTATGACAGTGGCATCGAGACGCTGACTGCCCAGAAAGCAATGGCAAACTACTGGATATAAATTTGCCTTCAAAAACCGCAACAGCCAAAAATGCTGGGGTTGGTTCGGCAACGTCCTGAAAAGGTTACGGAACTAACTAGCCTCAAATTAAATGAATTTTAATTTAGCAGATTAGGCATGACAGTACGACCAACTTAAGCAACAGTTTGAGAAGTGTGCGAGATACGGTATCTGTCTTAAAATTCAACGCGCCCAAATCCACTACACACAACTGACCAGGCAATATGAGTAAGGACAAAACACAGAGATATTGTCTGGGTGACTTGGTCATTAAGCACAATTGGGTCAACAACACAAAGCTAGCCCCAGACTCTAAACATTATTGAGACGAGAAGCCATGACCGTTCATACTTATTGTCATAATACATGATGATGATGATGATGATGATTACGATGATGATGATGACGACGATGATGATAATGATGATGATGACGACGACAACGACGATGATAGGATAAGCTAGATTGAAACCTGTCACCTTTAAATGACATCAAGCTTCTCCAAAGAAGAAAAGAGCAAGCACAACCAGTTAGATCAATACCGATAACAAGCGAGAGATTGTTTGGATAGACAACCTGGAAATGAAGCTGTGACGTGTCAATAGCTTTATTCTGCCAACGATTCTCAACATTTCTATCTAAGCACTGCTTGAGAACAGATTTATATTTCTACCTTTCTCTTCGTGCTTGCTTCTTGTCACCCAAAACACTTTTTTCTTCTAGCGCTTTCTAAATCAATGTTTGCCTTCCTCGGAAGTAGTTTCTGTTCTCAAAGAGTATTAATAGTGAACAAATTAAAATGCAGTCAACCCTTTTTAACATGAACTCCAACGGACTATACTAGAGTTGGCGTTAAACTAAATTTGTGCTAACTGACGACCCAAGTTTTAATGTTGGGAGTTGAAAAAAAAAATATGCCGTCTTCACAATTTAGTTGAGATACATTGTACCACTTTAATGCGTGGATAATGCGTGGTGAGGACCCAATTCCTTCCACGGTGGGAATCTCGTACTACTGTATTAAAGAAGGCAGTGGTTAGTGGCTCTACAGAATTCATGGCTGACAAGGATTAGTTTTATTTTCGTGCCAGGATATGTGGGGGTATAAGGAAACGAGCAAGCTGATAGACTTGCAGGTAAGGCTAATGTAAAAGGCGGACAAGCCATGGATCAGGCTGATATACTGAATGATCTAGGAGAGTTAAGATGTTTGCGTAAACCAACAGAGAACTGTGAATCTGCAGCTATGGTCAGACTACAAGACTACAAGAACAGCATGTTAAACAGGGTGTCGCCAAACAAGAACACTACGCGGGTAGCCAAAGAAGAAGAATAAACCAATACAGAACTGGTGTCGTTAGCCGCTACACGTTGCGGGATTTACTGAGGAGGGGATCCGAGCACTTATTGATTGCGTGGCTCGACGTGCAATGAGGATAATCTGTCGATAACTAACTAACTAAATGTATTAAAACCGGTTACGTCCATACTGTGCACATCACACCAGGCATACTTTTCTCACTTCTTCTATCTGCCTTACTAACCACTTATCTATTTATCAACTTGCCTGTCTGCTTGTTTGTTTCTCTGCCTGCCTATCTTTATCGCCAGACGGAGTCTGCATTTTTAAAAACAAAATGCCCCTGGTTGACCTAGAGTTAAATAAGTACCAGGTAAAGTCCTGGGAAATAAAGGTCGCCTGTGCGATGCTGACCACATCATACACGGAATACTAATTGTTCTATACAATATAGGTCTAGTCCGTTATGCCTAATATACATGAAGGCTTGGAAACGGATCCTTTATTATCACTATATGTCCATTCGTTCATCTCATCATTAGCGTAGATAAACAAACAACAGCTGTCAATATGTACATGTTTAGAGCGCTTCAGGACAGTGCGGTTGTGAGCTTGGCAATGTAATGTCACATAACCAGTGCAGTCGCCACGAAGGGTGCAGATCATACTTTTTTTTAAATTTTATTCTTTATATTTTTTATTATCAATATAATTTTTTTATTATTTGTTTGATGATTGGCATCTTAAGTCTTTCAAGACGATAGTGTTATACTGAGTGATGAGGAGGCATGAGACTTAAAACCCATGGCGATGGTGACTGTCACTAGCAAGAACCCCCCCCCCCCCCCCCCCCCTCCCTAGCGTTAAGAAACGTCTTCCACAGTTATAGCAAGGGATTTCAGGGCCGTTGTTGTCAACATTTGTGTTTAGTATATGTCTTCTCAGAAGCCCAACTCTCGTCCTTGCTGCAATAATTTCTTCCTTCACTCGCATTCCCTTCCTGGTGTGCCCTCTCCATACAACACGGTCAATGGCATTTTTTCCCCACGAGTCCACCTCAATGCCTGCATCGTTCATGCCCCGCTTGCACACATCTTTATATCGCAGTAGAGATTGTCCTCGACATCTTCTACCCTTCTTTAATTCACAATAGAGGATGTCTTTTTAACCCAGGTTATTTGAACGAGGTTTACTGTCTGACCAGTAGCTCTACACAACATTGTGTCATGAATTAGTGTTTGTTTGTTTGTTTTAGTATCCAGAACCCCTAGGCTCGGTATTATGAATATCGCAACCTTTCGCTCTTGATTCCATTGTAAATACCGTAAATCTGGGAGAAAATGTGGCTTTCCTGCCTATCCCCGGGATTAAACCCGGACCACAAGGAGTTCGTCACCCTGTCTCCGCGCAATCCGGTTTAGCCAACTACGTTAGAGAGCCGGGCTCATGAATGAGTGAAATTCAAAAGCTGCCCTTTCTTTTCGAATACATTTGTAACGAAAATATCAATGAAAATATTAGGACAAAATAGCATAATAGTAAATCAGAAATATAATGTTCTTCATGAAATCTTCAGCTGTTATGTGTATCCAGAAAGTCTTGAATTCTAGACAGTAATTTCGCCTCACATCACAGTCAATTGTTGTTTCACTGGGACAATAGAGAAATCTTACAGTGCATTCCACGCTAGCTGTGTCTCGAAGTAGACAATTTACGTTGATATAATTATAATTTGCACAGTAATGAAATGATGAGTAGGCAAAACGCTCCGAATTAATATTCTTATAATAATAGGTTCTTATTATTATTCAGCTTTTCTTTCTCAAATGCTGTTGAGCCGAGGGTGGGGCTGAAGTTAAGCTCTTTTTCTTGAGCTCTTTGTCCCCCCCCCCCTTACCCCCACCCCCTCCCCAACCCCCACTAAGAAATACCCTCAAAACGTGAGGTATAACATGCTTTATTTAGAAAATACGACTGCTGTGTGAAAGATAGATGTTTGGAAGGGCCGAATGTAAGACGGTTCTGCGTGCCCAATTTGTGACCCTTTGAAAATAAAGGTCGTTTGTTCGTTCGTACGTCTCTTATAGCCTTCGACAGCAAAATTCCATCTCCTGGTCCTCTCGTGGTGTAGCTGAGGAACCGACAGTAGTAAAGACGAAAGCAGGTCTCGGGCGCTTCAGTCATTTGCTTCTGGCAGGCGAGGCTCGTCAGCACGGGAGTGCAGCTCATCTAGGAGAAGGAAAACGGTGGTCTCAAACCTCTACTAGCTTGCAACCATACCCTATTAGGGAAAGCGCTCCAGGAGTAAATCCTAAAGAAATATCTTGAGCTTGAATATCTGAGGGAGTTCGGCAGTGTAAATATTGCTGATTCGGCAACTCCTGCTAAGTCTTTGGTGTCAAGCTGTAGTGGCCCTTGCCCTTTCCTTGATATTACAAGTAACAGAAAGTATTGTGAACGGCACTCATAGAAAGAAGTAGAAAGATAGAAGAACACACTAGACAACATAAAAATCGAAAGCTATAGTTACCGTGCCGGGAATTGAACCTGTCACCTCCAGACGGCGTCTGCGCCTCGCCATGAATACAAGTGCACTAAGATACATGGTCAACTCGGCACCCCCAACAAAAGGTGTCTCATTGGCCATGTCTATCGTACAGCTTGAAATCCACGACTATGGAATACGGACAGAATTCATTTCAACCCATTGAAATGGCACCATAGGTTACAGAAATTTATATTAACGAAGCAAATGTCGAATAACAATCACAGCAACAATTTACGAACACAGTAAGACCTTATTGCTTTGTCTAGAATACACAAACATTTAAGAAAGGTATTTGATTGGTAGTTTCCGGTGTGTATACGTCATTCCTATAAATAAACAGAGGGGGGAACCGTTTGAGGCCGTTAAATATTATGAATTAATCAAGTAACAGAAAGTATTGTGAACGGCACTCATAGAAAGAAGTAGAAAGATAGAAGAACACACTAGACAACATAAAAATCGAAAGCTATAGTTACCGTGCCGGGAATTGAACCTGTCACCTCCAGACGGCGTCTGCGCCTCGCCATGAATACAAGTGCACTAAGATACATGGTCAACTCGGCACCCCCAACAAAAGGTGTCTCATTGGCCATGTCTATCGTACAGCTTGAAATCCACGACTATGGAATACGGACAGAATTCATTTCAACCCATTGAAATGGCACCATAGGTTACAGAAATTTATATTAACGAAGCAAATGTCGAATAACAATCACAGCAACAATTTACGAACACAGTAAGACCTTGCTTTGTCTAGAATACACAAACATTTAAGAAAGGTATTTGATTGGTAGGTTCCGGTGTGTATACGTCATTCCTATAAATAAACAGAGGGGGGAACCGTTTGAGGCCGTTAAATATTATGAATTAATCAAGTAACAGAAAGTATTGTGAACGGCACTCATAGAAAGAAGTAGAAAGATAGAAGAACACACTAGACAACATAAAAATCGAAAGCTATAGTTACCGTGCCGGGAATTGAACCTGTCACCTCCAGACGGCGTCTGCGCCTCGCCATGAATACAAGTGCACTAAGATACATGGTCAACTCGGCACCCCCAACAAAAGGTGTCTCATTGGCCATGTCTATCGTACAGCTTGAAATCCACGACTATGGAATACGGACAGAATTCATTTCAACCCATTGAAATGGCACCATAGGTTACAGAAATTTATATTAACGAAGCAAATGTCGAATAACAATCACAGCAACAATTTACGAACACAGTAAGACCTTATTGCTTTGTCTAGAATACACAAACATTTAAGAAAGGTATTTGATTGGTAGGTTCCGGTGTGTATACGTCATTCCTATAAATAAACAGAGGGGGGAACCGTTTGAGGCCGTTAAATATTATGAATTAATCAAGTAACAGAAAGTATTGTGAACGGCACTCATAGAAAGAAGTAGAAAGATAGAAGAACACACTAGACAACATAAAAATCGAAAGCTATAGTTACCCTGCCGGGAATTGAACCTGTCACCTCCAGACGGCGTCTGCGCCTCGCCATGAATACAAGTGCACTAAGATAATTGGTCAACTCGGCACCCCACACAAAAGGTTTGTGTATTCTAGACAAAGCAATAAGGTCTTACTGTGTTCGTAAATTGTTGCTGTGATTGTTATTCGACATTTGCTTCGTTAATATAAATTTCTGTAACCTATGGTGCCATTTCAATGGGTTGAAATGAATTCTGTCCGTATTCCATAGTCGTGGATTTCAAGCTGTACGATAGACATGGCCAATGAGACACCTTTTGTTGGGGGTGCCGAGTTGACCATGTATCTTAGTGCACTTGTATTCATGGCGAGGCGCAGACGCTGTCTGGAGGTGACAGGTTCAATTCCCGGCACGGTAACTATAGCTTTCGATTTTTATGTTGTCTAGTGTGTTCTTCTATCTTTCTACTTCTTTCTATGAGTGCCGTTCACAATACTTTCTGTTACTTGATTAATTCATAATATTTAACGGCCTCAAACGGTTCCCCCCTCTGTTTATTTATAGGATTGATATTACAAGTGGCGTAGATAATGGGGTGCCTACTGCCTAGGCTGTACTCCAATTCAACATGCCCTGAATCGTGGCCTCGGAGAGCCCGAAGCCAGCGACACAACTCTGTGGTCCATTTAAAGAAGAAGAAGAAGAAGAAGAAGACAAAGAAGCAGAAGAATAAGAAGAAGAAGAAGAAGAAGGAGAAGAAGAAGAATTGAAAAGAGGAAGAGAAAGAAATAAACAAAAAAATAAAAATAAATAAATAAAGAAAAGAAGAACTTAGTTAGTTAGTTAGTTAGTTAGTTAGTTGGGTTATCATCATTGCACTCCGGACATGTCCATAGGTGCTCAGATCCTCCCCTCAGTATGAATCCCAACGTCTGATGGCTAATAGTACCACTTCTATGTTGATTAACAAGTCTTCTGACGTGTCCGGTGTGCGTCTCGTTTTTTGCTGTGCCGATCTTAATTCCCAAGTCTGCCATTCTGGCGAGTGATGTGGATTCACTGCCACCAAAGTCCTCTATCCTTCCCATTTCTCTGAGGGCATTGATAATATCAGCATGATCCATAGGCCGACCGTCGGTAGTGATAGCGGATCCAGCCAACCTGTCAGCTCTTTCATTTCCATCGACGCCTGCGTGTCCCGGAACAAAAATAAAGGTGACTCCTCGCACAGTGGACTTCTGAATTGATTCAAGCCATTGTCTTCGCACTGAACCTGCCTGAACCCTCCGGATCATACTCATTGAATCACTGAGTATACATATGCGGGTGTATTTTTGTGTTTCAAGCCAGGCAAACGCTTGCGTCACTGCCATCACCTCCATCGTCATGCTGCTGGTTGTCATGGAGAAGGCGCCGTTGGCTTCTTTGACTGTTCTGCCCGCTGAGCGTGCTGTAAATGCCCATGCGCTTCTTCTTTGGCGTATAACTGATCCGTCTGTATAGATTAGTGCATCTGCTTCGTCTGAATTTTCACCGATGAGAGCGTTGACCTCTGCATTAACAGCAACAGGATTATCTTCTCTACATCGCCTGTTGAGTGTGACAATACAGGAAAATGTACAAATAAACGCCTGAGGCACAGGTATCCATTCTGCACCAGGTATGATGTCGGTTAGGCTGCATATTTGCCTAATAACATCTTCTGCCCGACCTAGCCACGATTTTCCCCTCTTCAGTCTGTCGCCCTTTTCACTAAAAAGCGCTTGATGCAGTGGGTGTTTCTTATCAGCACATATTTTGAGGTATGCCCGAGCCCTCCACATCCTGATCCTTTGGTTCATTGTTGGAAAGTCAAGAAAAGAAGAAGAGGAAAAAGAAGTTGATGTTGAAGAAGAAGATGATGAGGAAGAAAAAGGTTTAAAAAAAAAAAAAAGGGAAAGAAAGAAAAAAAGAAAGAAAGAAAGAAAGAAAGAAAGAAAGAAAGAAAGAAAGAAAGAAAGAAAGAAAGAAAGAAAGAAAGAAAGAAAGATAGACAGACAGACAGACAGACAGACAGAGAGTAGGGAAAAGATATGTTCATGTACCCAATATAATGTTGCATTGCTCTATAAACACCTTCAGTGCAATGTCCTGCCTAGACAAGCGTTCATTGATAGATGTCCATCTGCCCCAAGGTAGAATGCAAGACGGTACAGAATGTCCAATCATGGAGCATTTGAGAATGAAGTTCGATCGTTCTTGTCTGCTTATCAGACAATTTATATTCTAGGAGTCAATAGACAGTGATCTTTCCAAATACAGACAGTAAACAGACAAAAGAGTTTGCAATAATGCCTTAGACATTTAGCTGTTATCCATATTTCACATCTTATATCATTTTCAATTCTTTCCGTCTATGCTATGCCGATCGAAGTTTTAATATTGTAATGACAAACAAGTTCACTTTACCTTCTCAGCGGGTGACTTTGATTTTAGCGTAACCATGTTCAACTGCATAATGTACAGACACGCCCACGCCCCCCACCCACACCCGCCTCACACACACAATATATATAACCGAACTGTTTGTTTCTCTTTAACTTGCAGTGTTTAACTTGCTTTGTTTAACTTGCTGTGTTCACTTTACCGTGTTTAACTTGCTGTGTTCACTTTACCGTGTTTAACTTGCTGTGTTCACTTTACCGTGTTTAACTTGCTGTGTTCACTTTACCGTGATTAACTTGCTGTGTTCACTTTACCGTGTTTAACTTGCTGAGTTCACTTTACCGTGTTTAACTTGCTGTGTTCACTTTACCGTGTTTAACTTGCTGTGTTCACTTTACCATGTTTAAATTGCTGTGTTTAACTTGATATATTTAGCCGCTGTGTTTATCTTCCTCTGTTTTACTTGATATGTTTAACTTGATTGGTTTCATTTGATGTTTTTAACGTGCTTTTTTTTTTTAATGGCATTGCTCAACTTACTGTGTTTTGCCGGCAGTGTTTAACTTGCTGTTTTTAATTTGCTTTGTTTAACTTGCTTTGCCTAAACTGTGTTGCTTAAATCGATAAAGAATACCCTAATGTCTGCTGTCGACATGGGAGACACCGATTTTAATTCAAAGATCATGTTGACCTATACGACATAAGCCCTGACCGTCGTGTCAGTCCGACTACTTTAAATGGAAGAAGGGAGATAAAAATGTGGTAGCAGTAATTGTTGTAATCAGGGCTGTGCCCTGCTATCATACAGACATGCTACAGCATCAGGCGGCTCCGTAAAAGAAGGGGGTGGGGGCGAAATACCAGTAGCAGAGAAAGAAGAGGAGAAGAAGAAGAAGAAGAAGAAGAAGAAGATAATAGATACCGTCATCAATGCTCAGTCGTGCATCTTACTAACCATTGTACCGTTACAACATCCAGTAGTACTTTTTGTTCAAAAAATTTTTCAATTCGTTATAATCAGCATTTATGTTGTTCTCTGTCATTTCAGATTGTAGAGGAGAGGTAACAACTATTACATGACATTTAAGGCTATTATGGATACCATGTTATGTCCTTAGTCTCGGTGGCAGATATTCATATGTGAATCATACGGTAAGTATTATGTAGGTGGTTACTTTAATTGGGAGAGGGGTGTATACTGATATTTGTAAATATAATTAAAGTAAAATAAAGGTCTTTTTACACACCAGTAGTGCGTGATTTCATAGGGGATCTCCCGGGGGACTCCTATAGTCAAGGGGTGTCATGTGTTCCCCATTTTGATGTTTCGAGCAGCTCCACCAGCGAGGACAGCCACTGCCAACTAGCGTAGTAATCAAAAACATCAATGATTCGATACTCATAAAGGGTCGTGCCTTTGCCGCTTCTACTGCAGTACTTCTGCATCCTACAATAGAGCTTTCGGCGCCTGAGACCTACCGTTCACAGAAAAGAAAACCTGCGGTGGCCGCTTTTCGACAAGTGTGCACGCACTGCGAAACAAGCCATGTTGTAACACCCCACAGTATAGGACAGCCCGTGGTAACTGGCACGACATGAATGGAAGCAGGAACAAAAGCTCTCGCGTGAACGAAATGCGGTGACTTTCGTAGTTAGTACCAAATTTCTTTACTATCTACCCCTTTTCCCTCCGTAAGATTACTTTTAAACACTATTAATTTTCAAGACATAGGGTACGGAAGGTGCTCCACCTAAGAAATTAATTATGTAAAGGGCTACGCCAGTCAAACAAGTTGGGAACCCAAGCCATTACATTTTCTACCCCAAACAGCTTCCATTTACATTATTTGCCGCTGCACACCATTATGCGATTACATCCCTTGACCACTGGAAACCCATAGCAGCTGGTCAGCAAGGGAGAACACTCTTCTGTAATATCTCCCTAACAATACCGCCTTCATTTCAACGTTCTCCCAAAGAAGCCATAATTTATGCGCAATAGAAGGGGCCTATTAATCGATCAGCAAATATCACTAGGACAAACCTGACATAAAGCTAAACATCACAGAGGAGAATTCGCTATTTTATTTATTTCTGCACTTCCAGCATTTCCCCTTTTCAGAATAATTTCCCTTCTTCTGTCCAGCACAGGATACAATATGGCGCTTCATTCAATGTACTACGGTAAAGTAATAATTGATATGTCATGTGTTATCTGGCGGAGATTCACGAATATAATATAATAAAATATTTAACAGAAGAATTGTTAAAGTTGTGTGCAATTATTTCAGAAAAACACGCGTGTCAAACCCAGTATGTAGCTTCTGGGTTTGTTAACATTCAGGTTTTAATCAGATGAGAGTGAAAATCGATGCGGAATTTGATAAATAATATGAACACTTTAGAAATAAGTAGGCTGTCTTATAGCAAATATTGTAGTTACATATTTAAATGTACAAGACACCTTCAAATCGGTATGCTTATATTAGTCATTAAACACTATCGTGTTTTCAACTTTACAGAACCCTATATTTGTTCTGCCCTTATGTTAACTGAAACCAGACAAACTACTTGTCACAGACCTCTGTGGATAGTGTAAATAGAAGTAATCTTGACAATATCGACAGCACGTACCCACAATAACTTTTTCGGTACCAAAGGATAGTTAAACCAGCAATAAATCAACGCCTTACATTCCTTAATACCCAAAGAGTTAAATGCATAAGGCAGACGCCTACGTAACAAAAGAACTAAATGCAATTAATCGTCGAAGAAAAAAGCAGCCACGATAAAACCAGCGCCCGTATGTTTAACACTTCGTAAGGTCCATTTTTTAGAAAATTTAGTTGATGAAACAATTACGGACCGACATTTGACATTCGGAACACTGAATTCCCATCCTAGAAATATACAGGTTTTTCAGTATCATAAATTGTAGGTATATATATATATATATATATATATATATATATATATATATATATATATATATATATATATATATATATATATATATACATATATTTCAGAATCTGAAATGTACAGGTGAGGCGGTATCATAGATTGTAGGTTTATATATATATATATATATATATATATATATATATATATATATATATAATATATATATATATGCGTTGTTTTCGACAGTGGTATCGTGAAGCCGACTGTCCAGAAAGCAATGGCAAATTACTTGACGCAAATTTGCCTTTAAAAAACCCAACCGCAAAACATGCTGAGATTGGTTCTGCAACGTCATGTAAAGGATACGCAACTAAATTATATATATATATATATTAATTGATTGATTGATTGATTGACAACAATAAAGATAATAATTAGGAGTGCTTAACTCCGATTGTTGCTTTTTTCAACGCATGTGCTCGCGACATAAACAGCATAGGCTTTGCGATGCGCAGCAGTATGAGCACTTCTAATTGCCGAGGGTCCGGCAGCCAGTGACAAGTCATGTAAACGTCTGCGAATGTTGCTTTGACTAACGTTTACAGTATTCCAGAGGTACTGGTCATCATGTTTTGGTGCATCTATGGCGACCTGACCGGTGGCTATCCTGCTTACCTCATGTGGACTGAAATTTCTCCAAATGTTTTTGAATTGTATGATGTGATACTGCAAGCTGTCTATCAACTTCACGGATAGATAAACCACTTTCAACCAAAAATAAATATAAAAACAAAATGTACAAATTAGCAGGAAATCAGCTAGCTTGGTTTGGGCACGTGGTGAGACATAATTCGATACAAAAGACTGTACGGGGGGGTGGGGGGGGGGAAGGGTCGAAGAAGAGAAGGGCAGAGAAGAATCTGGAGTGACAACATCAAGAAATAAACAGGACTAAGTTATCATGCACTTATTTATCAAGCGGAAGACAGAGAAAGATGGCTGGTCTTATGTGCTAATGCTTCCATCAATACACTTCCACGACCTTAAGGGGTCAAGGGTTATGTTATGAAGCCCTTATTCTTTATACGACTTCTTCTGGAGGGCATGGTTTTCACAAGTGAGAAACAATCCCAAGTCAGCTGATTTGTAAACAAATTAAGAATAAACTCTGTTCATGAACAATCGCCATTGAACATGGAATGATTCATCATCATGATTACTTTTCCTTTTTTATTTTTACGAAAATGTGAAGAAAAAATTCAGCACGTGAATTTAAGGTCTGCAACCCAACTTGCCCGTAATCACCATGGTGATCGATATGCTGTTTTCATGCTTCACGTGCAAAAAAAAAAGGACTGTCATGGAGGATCTTGCATTTATTATTATTGATATTATTCACCTTGACTTTTCCAATTTAATTTACCAATTATTGTTAATTTATGTGGCGTCCGTTTTATAACATGTACAACATCGATCAAAGATTTATTGATTTTCGTCATTTGATTTCTATTTGATGCCAAACCAGTCTGATGTCTCTCCATCTAGCAGTCAGAATAGATGGAGAGACATCAGACTGGTTTGGCATCAAGCAAGGAGTCCGTCAGGGATGTGTGCTGTCACCGTATTTGTTCAACCTGTACGCCGAAAATATAATGAGAAATGTAAGAGATGATATAAACAAGGAACAATATGATGCCCTAAACATCGGTGGTCATGAAATACCAGAAATTCGTTATGCTGATGATACAGTATTACTATCAACATCACAAAATGGTTTAGAAAACTTATTAACCTCACTCCCAAAGAAATAGTGAAGGTCATAACTTATTCTTAACACAGCAAAAACAAAGATATGCATACAAACAAACTGCCATGGAGAAGGAAAATATATGTTAATGAGGAAAGATTGGAAGTGGTGGACAATTTCGAATATCTTGGGTCACTGGTTACCAACAATGGTAACACAATGAAAGAAATTAAACGGCGACTATCAATTGCTCTTCAAAGACTAAAACAACTGAATAAATTATGGAATTGTACAGATAGAATTACAAAGGTCAGATTTTTAAGAGCATGCATCTTTCCCATTGCAACATACGCCTGAGAAACCTGGACACTTACTAAACAAGCGGAACAGCGCATAAATGCATGTGAATATAAATGTTACAGACAGTTTCTAAGAATATCTTGGGTAAAGAAAAGAACAAATGCATCCATACTTCAAGAGCTGAATATTGAAGAGGGTTGGCTAGTAAAGACAATAAAACAATGAAAATTGAAATATTTTGGTCACTTGAAACGTCATGGAAGTCTAGAGAGAACAATAATGGAGGGGTATATGCCTGGGAAGAGAGGAAGAGGAAGGCCAAGGAGAAGATGGGTGCAGGATGTGGCAGATGATCTCCAGATGGGTGTATCAGACGCAGGACATCTTGCTCAGGATAGGAAGGTTTTCCGGAGGGTTGTTATGGCAGCGAGGTTCCGCGAGGGACATGCTACTGAATGAATGAATGATTTCTAAAATAAAGTACAGTTTCCATCTGCTTTGTGGACAACTCCCTAAGTGATGTTTTCCCAGTCCATTGTATTCAAACTACACGAAGTAAATGGTTGTTTTGCATCGATTTCTTCATTAAAGATCTTAAATGTGTATTCCATTCATGGAGAGATAGAAAAAAACTGTGATGAAAAAAAAAATGGAAAAAAAATGTATTCACAATGAAAGCAGGGATTCGAATCGACTTTCCGGAAAATTCATCAAATATAGAAATCAATTATGCGATAGCTACAGGGACACCACTAGATTTGAAAGCATACTGATTGTGATGAAATCACAAAATCACCTTTGCTGACGTCTGATTTTCATAAACTCGACATCATGTTCGGACAGAAAATAAATGTCTATCACAGATTTCCTACAAGAACAGCTTTAGTAGGCGCAGCTCTGATTGTATTGAGAAATGGCTTCCTTTGGAATTACCATATCGACAGTTTTGTCAGATTAATATGCGTCCTATTGTTCTCATCGCGCCTAAGCAATTTGGATTTAGAACTTTCTTTCGTGACAGCTCTTTGTGTTAGGATTGTTTCTTCCATCGGCAGTATTGCAGTTTGTTATCCCCTCCCTTTTTCGATGATTAATTTTCAGCAAGAGTGCACATATTTCACATTACAAAAATCAAGTGCTAAGAATGAAAATAGGTTATAAAACATTTCTGAATGTTGTCATGGGAGACGGGGGTGTAGAGATACAGAAAGGTAGCGCTTGTGGGGAACCGCTGTGGTTTAGCTAGCTTGCGGATCCGAAGGTAGCGGGTTCAAATCGGAACAGAACCGGGCATTGTTTTTCAAAGATAACCTTAATTTCAAGGTCGACCCAACCTTAAATGGGCACCAGGTAAAGTTCTACACAGTAAAATGTGTTGGCCACATAACCCTTCGAGTGCCGTTCGGTCTATAAAACATTAGTCTAGCACTGAAAGCGTGGAAACAGGTCCTTGACTTGTGGAATGAGTGCATAGTCCCGTCATCGAAACGACAGTAGACACATGATATCAAGGACGACTTCGGCATGATAGTTCCAGCGACACTTTCATACCTGCTGAGGCCTCCATTTTACCCTTGGCTTATATAGCCTTTACAATTGCATTTATTATAATTTATGTTGAGGTTGAACATGGTATCTGAGATCTGTATTGTTGGTTTGCTTTCCAGACTAAGATGTTTTAATTGTAAACTGGTATGGTAAATCTTACTACAACTAATGAGTGGAAGATCGTAACAAGAGAGATGAGAAGTCTTAGGAGAGCTTCCGGTGTAACAAGTAGAGATACATAAAGGAATGAAAAAATTCGAAGAAAGACTAGGAATGAGATCAGTCATACAATTCATTAAAGAACAACAAATTAGATGGTCTGGCCACCTGGCGAGAATGCCCTGGTATCATCTGCCACAGAGAGCCACGCTGAAGAAATATAATGAACACAGAGCAAGAGGAAGACCACACAAGACATTGAGCGATATCATCAGGAGCAACTTAACAGAAATGAACACCAACTTGTACAATGCATTGGAAAAAGCGCACTAACCAACCTTACACCCTCCCCCCCCCCCCACCCCCCCCCCACCCCCCCCACCCCCACCCCCACCTCCCAACACCTCGCGGAGGTAAATTTTGGAAGAGAACAAGAACAATAAGAATGGTATACCTTTAGATAGCACACAACTTTCTTGCCTTGAAAATTGATTAATTGGTCTGTCCCTTGCTGGCTTTGTGTGATCTTTCTAATAATAATAAAATACATGAGAACAAATTCATCAGGGAATATGAATATACAATGGGGGCGGGGTGGGGGGGGGGACAAATCTGTCATATAATAATGGAACGTGTACAGACAAATCCATCAGAGAATAATTGGGTGTCCGATGACCTGTAGTTCAAATCCGCATCCAGACAGATATTTTTCACAGCTGATATTTTCTCTCAGGTCAACCTAGTCTAAAATGGATATCCGGAAAGCAAAGGCGGCCGGCATTTTGATGACCATCACCCATCGAATGCTAATTGGTCTGTAACAAAAATGTAGATCTAGAAGTGTATGACCGATGCGTCAAAGGCGTGAAAATGGTCCTTAGTAGACAAATCCATTAAAGAATACAGGGGCGTGCATGGACAAATCATGTCAGAGAATACAGGAGCATGTATGGGCAAATCCATTAGAGAATACAGGAGCGTGTACGGACAAATCCATTAGAGAATACAGGAGCGTGTACGGACAAATCCATTAGAGAATACAGGAGCGTGTACGGACAAATCCATTAGAGAATAAAGGAGCTTGTACGGGCAAATACATTAGAGAATACAGGGGCTTGTAACGACAAATCCATGAGATAGTACAGGAGCGCGTGTGAAGAAATTCATTAAAGAATATAGGTCTGTTTAGACAAATCCGAGAATATGGAGCGTGTGTGAACAAATTCATCAAAGAATAATGGAGCGAATATGAACAAATCCATCAGAGAATACTGAAGGATGTACTGACAAATACATTAGAGACTACTGAAAAATGTACGGGTGAATCCATAAAGAAAATACTGTAGCGTGAATAGACGAATCCCTCGGAGAATACTAGTGAATTATAGACACGAATTCAAAAGAGAACTCGGAAGCAAACTGTATATAATGCGTCTACAACTGGGAAATGCAAATACAATTTTCCGTGTCCACAATTTATAGTTCCCTTTCGGCATTTCCCAAACTATCCAGGACTTTTGGGAGGATCTAAGTAAGCGTGTAATTTGCATACGTGCTTCTCATTCTATACGTATAGTTTTTATTTTTGTGGCACTTTTATTGGACGTGTTGTTAAATTTATTTGATATGATTTTATGGCATTGGCTGCTAGTGTTTTATTACGCTGCGATGCACACATAGTTTCTTCACGGTACATTTATTTTTCAAAACATACTCAAAGCCGTCTATGAAACAAATTGGTAATTTTCTCAGTGTTTTATTTCATTTTCTCCTCCTACCTCTGATCTTTCTACTACTCTTCTTTGTCTTTTTTTTTTTTTTTTTCTTCTTACATTTCCTCTTTTCGTTCTTCTATTTTTTGGTCTTCTCGTTCTTACTATTCTTTATCTTATTCCTATTCTGTTCATTTTCTTGTTCTTTTTTTTTCTTTTATTTTCGTATTCTTGTTATTCCCCCCCCCCCCCAACCCATCTTTTCCCCTCTTTGGCTACTTGTTCTTTTTTTCTTTCTTGCTTCTTGTGTCTTTTATTATTAATGGATAGGTTCAGAGCCACTTTTTCTGCCAAAACGGTTGGGGGATGGGGAGGGCTAAAAAAATAAAACGCTCTTTAACAAACATGTCGATAAAGGTGATAAATTAGGAATTTTTGAAATCAAATGCGTTGAGTCAAAGACGCAGATACACACAGCCTTAGCTGTAAACCACAATACTACTTGAGAAACACCGCTCTCAGGGTGTACGCCGGAAAGGAAAAGATCTTTTAACAACTTTTGTCTCTTGAGTTGTTTTGTTTACCTTTCTCCCGATTAATTTCCATAGCAATGACCGAGATGGGAGAGAAAATGAGATGTATGAAATATGCTGCAGAAAAAAAAAACGAAAAGAAAAAGAAAGTCTAGCTTCGCTTACCGTGCCAAAATACATTGGCATCAACTGGGATAATTCACAGCAGAAGAATAAAACTAATATAATACGTTTGTACTTGAAACACGTGAAGCAACATCCCAGCCTGCAACCCCATAGTTTAGTTCCCAATCAATTGTTGTTCTTAAAGGCACTTGTCTGGGTGATCGATCTCCTGACCTTTTCTCACCGTATTATCAATGACGTGTTGCAGGCAGACCTTTGTGCAACAAAGAGCATTAAAATATGTGTGTACAAATCAGCCCAGAGATAGAATAGCTACTATTTCCTACTTTTAAAGGAAGTAGCCTAAAGTTTCTATGAATGTATCATGGACTAGTATTACATCTTTGCAGTGATGAAAGCATAGATTTCAGTCAGTCTGGGATTCGCTTGCTTGATATTGTTAATTTTATAGTCTTGATGAATATAGCACACCGTTATTACTAATTTGACTTCATGGCCTACTGTTATACTTTGTAAGGAAAATATTAAAAAAAGAACTACAGATGTGGATATTTGTACCTGCTGTTCAACATTTTCAAAAGCAAATAACTCAAAGATAGGAATGGCATAGGATGAGCTACATGTGAAAGTTATCGGTAGGGTGAATTAGCAGCTGACTAAGGGCCTTTTTAGCTCTATTAGAAAAACGTCAGAAAAAAGCAGTAGCTATCATTAGGGGTATCTTGTCTTACTGTTCGCCAATCTCTTGATATGATCTTCCCAGCTAAATGCCGGGTAGCATGCCCGCCTTTAGCCATTCTATGATGTGCAGCATTTAAGTGAGTGTCAAATCTATGTCTGATCTTAGCCCTGTAATTATTTTTCAACCTGACATCCCCCATTGGCCAGCGGCTTTGGGCAGAGAAGCGCATTGAGGAAAATACTAACAGTATCCTAGGACGAGTGAATGCGAGTTAAGAACTTAATGTTATGAAAAGGGAGATTTGGCCTTTAGCCTTGGCTGGCACTTCTTCTAAGATGTAGGTTCCGACAGGCGGACATAAAAAGCCACGTTTTACTGACCCGTCAGCTTCTTCGGCGTGCTTTGTTCCAAACATATTGTTACTACCTCTTCTTTTGAGCAATCAAGACAGTCCTAGCGAGGGATCAGGCTACCTGGGAAAAGAATGGACTTAACAATACTGGTCGGCGTCAGTGGTTTAGGTGTTGCGAACGATATTTGTAATCCCGGGATGCCGGGTTCGATACCAGATGCGGGCCCTGCGCCTTACGATGGTTTCGACAGGGGTGTCGAGAAGCCGACCGCCCAGAAGCAGAAGCAAACTACTGGACGTAAATTTGACTAGAAAAACCAGAACAGCCAAAAAATGATGTGGTTGGTTCTGCAACGTCCTATAAAGGATACGCAACTAACTAACAATACTAGCTAGGCTTTTTGCCGTGGAGAGAAGGAGTTTTATCTCGAACCTCAATTGGTCAGCGTTGTTTGCAAGTCACTCGTGCCATCACTAGGAGCTGTGATTCCCATGCTTCTATATAGGCCAGTATAACACTACGGTCTCGAAAGACGGGAAAATGCCGACATCAACAACAATATATCTTATAATATAGCTCAACATTTCACTTATCACATTTTGTCCCCCTTTTTCTACCAACTTGTTTATCATTTTCATTCAGCCTCTACATGTTATTGTTTAGCCGACTCCGTTGTCCCCGGTAAAACTTCAGCTGCAAAATCAAACCAGCCACTGTCAAGTCTACATAAAGGATATAAGAATAACCCAGACAGCCAGGAAGAATTGAAGTTCTAATCCTAGTGGAAATATGACGTGATGCTGAGATAGGAAGGGAGAATGGGGTGCAGTTGAACAATATTTTTGTTTGTTTGTGGGGTGGGATGTTGCTTCGTGTGTTCCCAGTATACACATATTATGTTGGTTTCATTCTTCTGCTGCAATGTATTCCCAATTGATGACCCCCCCCCCCCCCTTCCACCCCTCCCTTTTTACACACACACACACATACACAAACACACACACAACCGGATGGGGTGGGAAGGGGGCACGTGGAATGAGCTGCAGGAGAAAACAAATATAAAGGATGGCACCGGCCACTGCGGCTAAATTTCTTTGCATCTTATTCTGCTTCTTTTTGTTGTCTCACCGATACCTGTGTCGTATTTTCTGTATTTGTCTTGAACTTCTCGGGTGGCTTGGATGACAAATTTGTTTACCTTTTTTTTCAGGTTTCAGTTTAACAATTTATCCTTTTCTTTCTTGGTCTTCCTCTCGCCTCGGTTTTTTGCTGTCAAAAGTCTCATATGCAGTTTGGTCTGGCTGCATTCTCATAAGATGGCTGAACCATTGCATTCTTTGTACCCACTGAGGATAATTCGCAGCAGAAGAATAAAGTAAACGTAAAATTAAAATGTTTAAACTGGAAACACGTGAAGCAACAACCAGTCACGCACCAACTGCTGTGTATAAAACCACTTGCCTCATGTGATAAATTCTACCGAACACGCCTTCCTCTTATCACTGACGTGTTACTCACAGAGCTTTTTTGCGGCGTCACGCACAGAACGTTTTACTCACAGTAAACAAATCAATATAGACCTAGCGAGGCCTTGCTTTCGTATTTTTTGATAAAACATCGTTTAGCATGTAGTTAGCAATGTATGAATTTCGCTGTTTTTAATGACACTATTTCAGTGTGTGTGTGTGTATATATATATATATATATATATATATATATATATATATATATATATATATATATATATATATATATATATATATATATATATATATATATATATATATATATATATATATATAATTGTCTGATATATGAGTAGCATAGGCCATTGAATTTTTTCTAGTTTGAACAGCAGCCAACGCCTCTGAAAACATTTTGCCTAATGTATGTTTCCATATACAGTAGAAACTCACAAGTTGAACATCTTCCTATAATGACCATCTCCGGACGGTAACTTCATTGTCTTTAATAGGACGGTCACCATAAATTCTCAATAGAAGTTCACCTCTAAATTTTGACCACCTCTGTAAGTTGTATGTTGACTATTTGGACTATGCTACAAAACAGTAATTTATCCTAAAGAGCCAGCCGATTTTGACCAGGGCGTGTTTGTGTATTTTGACTCAGTTACAAACGCCAGTCGTCCAGTGTACGTACAAGCATCAAGTGATTGCCTACACAAATTTTAACTGGGACATGCGATCTCACAGAAAGTTTTGTATGGTGACTTCAAAGAAGTTCCAGTGAACCACTGTGGGAATTTATAGAAAGTTTCCCTTACTTCAAGAAAGCTTCCACAATCGACATCTTTAATGCTGAAAGGGCGAACTCTTTTTGTCAAGGCGATGCTTGACACAAGACTGGCATTCAGGGTGGCAAATATACGAACGGTACATTATTGGAAAACAACAAAATTTTCAGTTATACTTTACGCTAGCTCAACCAGGAAGAAATTAAAGCTGTCGGTGTTTGTAAAATCGCTGAAGACCCTAAAGCAGATGATCTCTCCATTGCTTGTAGAGCAAACCTATTTGTATGGATGACTAGGGCGCTCTTTTTGAGTAGTACTGACAGACAGCAGTGGAGAAATATAGAAAGCAGAAAGAAACGGTCTATACTTACTTACTTGCTTAGTCGCTCCTCTTCTACCTTGGAGAGTATAGGTTTTCCAGAGAGATCGCCAGACGTCTCTATCAGCAGTTTTTTTTCTGGCTTTTGTTTTCTCTCTGTAGTTACTTGTAATCATAGTTTAAGGCAAACAGGTGTTTGGCCTGTTGTGCCTTTGCATGGTGGAGGGGTTACCTCCTTGTGGTCTCCATGCAGGCGGTCTGGCTGATTCACGGTTACCCACTACTTCCGGAGACGCATAAAGCACTCAGGTTCAGCCAGACCCTCCTCCTTTTACAGCCGGGTTTGGGACCGGTTTTAGCGGAGTTCGGTCTATACTACTGACAATAAATATTTCTCCTGACCACCTACAATGAATCATCTCACTAGCCTTGACATTGAAATGTTGCCAACAAACACGATCTTAGAAACCCAATCTCTTGACAAAGACATCATAACAACATTGCACTACTGGGCTCACCTCTTGCAGCTGGTCATTATTAAAACACAGATCTGTGGTCCGCCTCTGAAAGCAACGTCATCCACTGAAACAGTTAACTTTCTGAATGCTGTCCTCTTGATCAGTTTTGTTTGCATTAAAGTTCAGTCGGAAAACATGCAGAAGCTTTTCAAGAAATATAGATTTGCACAAACAAAAAGGATTGCGTTTTATCCCCACCGGACAGCCAATCGGTAATGACATAACTCGAAGAAATATGAATTTGAAGGTTTTGTTGCAATCAATGATAAACTGGGGAATCTGTAAACAAGCAGAACCAGAACGAATTCTCGCAGCTTTTTTGACCTAAGTACAGACCTGTGTAACATTGCATAAGCAGCCAGTGAATTTGAAGAAGAATGACATACTTCTCAGAGACCCCAAAAGAAACGACTCTCCTGCATTTGATAATGCAGATGATGTCATATGCTGTGGATAAGAAGGTCCGTGTATTCTGAGTGGTGTTGTTAAACAGTTATTTGTGTAGATATTTTTCTTACTGTTATCTTACAGAAATTTAAAAGAAACATGTTGAACCTTACGAAGAGAACAGAATACATCATGACAACGTGGTAATCTCCATTCTTCAAAACATCGTAAAGACAGGGAAAATAGAGTACAATATGACAATGGAAAAGTTGGAGGGAAAGAGAGTCAGAGGAAGTCAACGAGATAAGGTGTGGAATAGTTTGGCACATGGTATGAAAGAACAGCTTTATCGGAATCGATTGACAGCACGTGCGACATAAGGCTCTGAACGGACCGAATGAGCAATTTGAAATGCCGTGAAATATGACAGAAAAGGTCACTCACCATAGAGAGGCATTCAGCCTATTGGTCTTTTTGGCCTGCTTCTGCAAACAGACCTCCCCCCTCCCCCTCTCCGCCTCGCCCCTGCCCCAACATAATTTTTTAGGGCACCCAACACCTAGGCATTGTATTCTAGCATGTCAGAGGTGTTGGGGTTCACTTCTGCTGGAGATAACATATAACTTTGTGCCAACCCAGGACATTTATTCTGAGATATGACCAAGTGCCCAGACATAGTGTCGCGGCTTTTTCCACTAAGGTCGCTTTCTGTTTGACAAGCCATGTGTTCATGCCCAGCTATAGCCCATTAAACAAAGGTGATCAATAAATATATTCCTTCATACAGCACGCACCCCATTTGTCACTCTCCTGTCTTATGACCACAAATAGAAAGCATTGTTTCAGACATTTCACAACAAATCCTACTGGTTTTTCCCGTTCATCATATTTCTACTTCAAACATTTTAAATTAAATCGTAACTACAGTTTTATTTAGTTTAGAATTTCAAATCAAATTCTTCTGGCTTTTTCTTTCTATCATAATGTTTCTAGCATTATTATTTTTTTTTTTTTTTTGTAGTTTTCACTTTTGACTATATTTGATGATTTCTCTTGGTTCATCGTGTATGCTTTAACACAGTTAGTAGTTGTAGTAAATTTTACCCCACCAGGACATCACACCATTTTACACCCGATGACACAAAGTGCCACCATGTGGATGAGGTTCACCCGTGGAGAGATCCCGGAAACCGCCATCAGCCATTATACCATATTTATTTCCGGCTATATTGCGGCCCTTGGCAAGAGCCAGTGTGGAGCTTCAAAATAACGAAAAATTTCATCCCACAAAGAAAGGAAATAAAACCGAACGAAAAGTATATTAGCAAGCTTCACAATATAAAAAATACAAACAAAACGTGAACGTTGCGGCTATGGAGCCCTAATCAGCACACACAAATCAAACAATAATACGCAAATACACAAATATACTTAACTGGCATCTATAAGCAGCCGGGTCCATGGTTTCTCAGCAGACTACCTACACGTGTCGGCTGGGGGAATAAATACCCCCTGTGAAGTACCATTGACCATACCTAGGGGGTTAGAGAAAGAACTGTGAGAACAGTTCAATTCCCTAGGAGTTTAAATGTAACTATGTTGGCAATTCAGACCGGAGGGTTTTGGAGTCTCAAGAGTGTAAATAAAGCGATTTTCAAGTGACTTGCAGACGCTGTCTCTGGAATGGCTAGATTTAATGGCTGTCACCTCCATGTCGAGGACACCTTAGTGATTCTGGGAATTGAAGTGCAACGGTACTGGTTTCAGAGCACCATTTTCCATATCCAAAAGATGTTGTCTGAACCAGTCAGCCAGCCGTAGACCTGTTTCACCAATGCATTTCATGCCACATCTCTTGCAGTTGATGGCATAAATGACATTGCGGCTGATATAATAGAATGCTCCACGTATGTGGAAGGTGGCGTTTGGGAATTCTAGACTAGCTTCAGGTGACTAGTCTAGAATTCCCGAACGCCACCTGGAGCACATATGGACAGATCCTGCATACAGGTCTGTGGCAAGAGACCGTGCCGAAGTGGGACTCAGACGCGGGACGTAACCGACTCTTGACTAGAAGGTCCTTGAGATTATGGTCATGTCTACAGGCCTCATCCCACAAAGAGACGACTAATATGATAATATACTACATTTAATTTAAGTGATTAACCTTAACCAGCAGATTTCTATATATGCCGGGGTATATATATTTCACGAAATTAAAGGGATATCTGGAATTTGCCCTGTTTGGTTTATCACTAAGGATGTGACTCTTTAAATCACATTATATATAATAAACAGCGAAGTCTGTGGCTTAGGAGATGCGAAAGGGCTTCGTAACGCCAGCCAGCCGGGTTCGATCCCATCAGCGAACGTTTTGGCAGCAGATCATCTTTGTTTGGTTTCGACAGTGGTACCGATAGCTGAGCGTTAGTGCAATGACAAACTATTGAACGTACATTTTGCCTAGAAAAGCCACAAGAAACACACTAATGCTGGGATTGAATCTGCAACCTCCTGTAAAAGATACGCAGCTAACTATAATATAATTAATAAACAGACAGACAATGTATGTACCTGAGACAGACTTTCAGGTAGCAGCCTGGAAGAGACTTTAACAAACAGACCGTTCCACGACCACTGAATCTGAACATATTTCAAACACTATATTTTGTCCACCGAGTTTTATCAGGTGTGGTTCAACTGCCGGTCAACCACCAAGAGCGTCACACAAACCACAAATTCTTTAACTTAAGTGACACCCTCAGGAAATCTCTGAAATACCCGTACTCGCGAACATAACAACGGAGTCTGGAATCGAACCGACACATTCAAATCATGAATTATATTTACGACTTTTCTGTATGGTAATATTCATTTAAAGAGGCACAGCAAGCATACGGTGCCAGTTTTATATTTACATAGATCAACTGGCTCTTAATAGTTGATGCTGTCAAAATCACGCCAGCCGCATTTACTTCACCTAATATTTCCTGTTACACATTTTAGGCTAGGTCGACCTGAAAGCAAAGGTCGTTTTATTCAAAATCAGCCCGTTGTGATTCGAACCCAGAAGCTTTAGCTGACATTTGAGCGTCTAGTCATTATGTTAGCTAGGCTCCTTAATATTCCTTGAACGAAATACTGTTTTGACTTTGTCAGTCGTATTTCTTATTCTCACTTGGAGCCTTATGTTTCAGCACAAGCATTGACACCTGTCTCTCTCTCTCTCTCTCTCTCTCTCTCTCTCTCTCTCGCTCGCTCTCTCTCTCTCTCTCTCTCTCTCTCTCTCTCTCTCTCTCTCTTCTTTCTCTCTATGTCAGACGTACGACATATTAAACAAACACAAGTGCTGTTTAATTGATGTTTGTACCACTTACTGTCTTTTAGCCTCCTTCTATTGTCTTTGAAATGTTTTCTCCAGCTTTGTCATTTGTGAGCTGTTTCATTTCGTACCATCTCACATTTGTTGACACTTGCCGCTTTTCAGATAAATATTTTATCATCACAAGTATGAAACCAGCAATTTTCTAAACCCTGGAGGCAGTACCATTGAGGGACACTATACCCATTAGATTTATTGCACAATACGCAGTTTGTTTCCAGCATTGGCATGCTGGTTCTTCTTTTCACATATCTTTGAAAAAAAACAAAAACTAAAATCATCCATTTTGACTGTTCTGTCCTAGCTGGGAAAAAACTTAGGTACTTCGCAGTTAAATCGCTCAATCTTTATGTCTGTTGGGAATTGTCTCCCCCCTTCTGCTTGGAAGTTCAGAGTACGTTCGTAAAGTTTGCAAGATTTGAGGAATAATGTTTGGAATATTGTTTGTCTCTATCATTTTATATTTTCCCTGTGTGGATTCTGGGTCCCTGTTGTGGGGGAAAAAAAGTAATAGACCGACACCCCCTAATGAGGTGTCATAGAAGTCTAATTAAGGGCGTCTCCTTTTTTTTTCCAATTTTAAATTGAGTTAATATTGCTTGTGGATGGGCGGATAGGTGGGGGAGGGGGGGGGGGGTTATGAGGTTCAAATTATCTGCAAGTTTATGAATTTCTTATAGAAACCAACACCAAACCTGCACGGTCGGTGGCGACAGCTGTAATCTTGTGGCCCTAAATCGAAAGACTTTAATACCTCCCCGCCCACACCTCAAAAGTGGTCAATACAGGCAGTAATTTAAAAAAAATACTTGTTACAACGTAACAAAATTCGGAATGCTAACCCAGTCAACAAATGCTCTCTGAAGTCGGATGTGTCGGCCGAAAGGTGCAAATATCACAGCATTGCTAGAAGCAAGCACACTGCAATTACGTCATTCGGACAAATGAACAGAAAAAGAATCATCATACTTAAAAGTGCCTATGTGTGTGTTGTTTAACCACACCTGGGCCTTACAAGGAACGACCAACATCCGGTGACATAAAGTGCCTCCATTCAAATGAGCAGCGCCCGGACATAGTCCCAAAAACCCCGTTCAACCGTTAGCTTATATTAGTGCCCCTGATTGGAGCCGGAGTGAAGCTTTAAAATAGGGGGAAAAATGCGTTTCACATATGGATGGGAATGAAAGTGTATATTCTTAAAATTATTAGTTTTAATTAAAAGTTTTGAAAGGCAACTGCTTGTTAGGGATGTAATACTTGAAGTCCACAGACGAGTAAATGGCAAATTCGGTTCACTGCTACAACACGACGAAGTGAGAAATCAATAAATTATTAAAACCGTGAAAGGATGCTGCACTGCAACGGGTGAAACTAGCATGTTTAAGCTCTCCAGTACACATCATTAGTGGACTGTGTTCTGCATTCGTTAATGCTCCTTAGCGTGTTTTACTTGTACGTAGTTTTAAAAAAAAAAAGTTATAGACTTTTCATACGTCAGTGGCGCATAGGACATCATCACGCTAGAGTCATATGTTATTGCCATATGTTGGATTATGTGGTCAACATCCAGTCGGCGCTTTCATTTCCTATCAATGGATGGGGTGGGGGGGGGGGGTGGCAACATTAAAGCCTGGGTCGGCCAGGTAGCCAAGACAAGTCTACCCGGCGCATAATGGAACCCAACACTCTGGGGCCGCCAGGTGAACGTCTAGCCTCCTCGCAACTTAGCTCCCTGGTAGGACAGAAGTGTACGAAAGGATGAACAAGTAATTTTATTACTGATAAATTGAAACATGAGAACTCTGACACTCAAGCATGAGGGAAGGAGACTGAAATTTGAAATTTTGAATAACGGATTAACATCTGGTACATGGGTAGTAACCCATACGTGCTTCGTTCTTCTTTCAACTCAAGTCTGAGTCCGAACAAGTTGAGCACAGTGCACAGGCTCTGTAGCACCGGCGAGAATCATGAAATACTATGGGTAGATCTTTTAACTTCAAATTTTGCCCCGGCAGCGCTGTTAGGTTGCTCTTTTCGATTGCCAACTGCCAACGGATTTTTTTTTATGTGCACAACAATGCACACAGGTTGTCTGATCTCACTACCCAGAGACCGGAAGGGGAGGGGAAATTGCTTGTCCAAGACAACATAAAAAATCCAAGCTTAAGCGGGGATTCAACCAGGAACCTCTAGCACTTGAGGCGGACACCATGCCTCGAGACCACGCAGCCCCCAGAGGGAAAGAGATATGGAGTAGCACTAAGATATACCAGGATCCCGCTGTGAAATCCTGAACAGGTGACCGATGGCAGTGAGGACAGATCACCGAGGGCAGTGAGGACAGATCACCGAGGGCAGTGAGGACAGATCACCGAGGGCAGTGAGGACAGATCACCGAGGGCAGTGAGGACAGATCATCGAGGGCAGTGAGCACAGATCATCGAGGGCAGTGAGCACAGATCACCGAGGGCAGTGAGCACAGATTACCGAGGGCAGTGAGGACAGATCACCGAGGGCAGTGAGGACAGATCACTGAGGGCAGTGAGCACATATCACCGAGGGCAGTGAGCACAGATCACCGAGGGCAGTGAGGACAGATCACCGAAGGCAGTGAGCACAGATCACCGAGGGCAGTGAGCACAGATCACCGAGGGCAGTGAGCACAGATCACTGACGGCAATGAGGACAAATCACCGAGGGCAGTGAGGACAGATCACCGAGGGCAGTGAGCACAGATCACTGAGGGCAGTGAGCACAGATCACCGAAGGCAGTGAGCACAGATCACCGAGGGCAGGAAGGACAGATCACCGAGGGCAGTGAGCACAGATCACCGAGGGCAGTGAGCACAGATCACCGAGGACTGTGAGCACAGATCACCGAGGGCAGTGAGCACAGATCACCGAAGGCAGTGAGCACAGATCACCGAGGGCAGTGAGCACAGATCACCGAGGGCAGGAAGGACAGATCACCGAGGGCAGTGAGCACAGATCACCGAGGGCAGAGCACAGATCACCGAGGGCAGTGAGCACAGATCACCAAGGGCAGTGAGCACAGATCACCGACACCTCCAGTGGAAATGAGATAGAAAGTTACAGAGGGAGATAACTAAACAGAGACATCCTTTTAGGCTTTCTCAAGTAGATAAAGCGAGGAGACGAGATGAACCAGAAATCGAGGATCACGGGCAAGCAAGATAACAGGTGTCAAGAGGTGAGAAATGGCGACACTTGGGTAAAAAAAGAAGAAGCCGAAATACGATCGAGGTTAGAGACGGTCAAGGCAGTTAGGGCAGAGGATTAGAGCCTGCAAGTCTAGAGAACTGTAACTTGTGAATACGGCAGTTTACTGTGTGGCCAAGTGTTAAACTTGGTTAGAAGAAAGATACCCCTACAATGCGTTGCAAGGCGGTCTTCTGCCAAATTGCCGACATCTGGAAATTACAAAGTGTTTTTGAAACACCTGCGCCACAGACGCAGAGGTGTTAAGATCTCATTACTTAAGTATTGTGTGATAGGTATGTTAATGTAACACTATAGACAAGAGAAAGAGGATAGGAATTTAAAATGCAAATACATAAGGTTATACTTAGTTTGGGAGTCGCGTTGGCGACTAGACGTCTGTGTGATAATCGGAAGGTCGTGGGTTGGCATCCTGGCGGAGCTGAACTTTTTTTTTTATTAAGAAATGACCTTGACTCCCAGGTCGACCCAGCCTTGATTGGATACCAGGCCAGTCATGGGAAGTAAACGCAGCCGGCGTGAGGCTGACCACATCACCCACCAAGTGCCGATTGGTCTATAAAAACTATAAGTCTAGCCCTATTTTCCCAATACACCTAAAGGCGTGGAAGAGGGACCTTCACTGTTTATGCTCTTAGATTAATGGAAAAAATATTTGCGTAATGTAAACGGGACTTTAATAGCAGCTGGAAATCTGTTGACTTCAAATAAAATTAAAAATAGTAGCAAACGTAACATATTTAACTTTATTTTGGAAAATGTGGAAGAGCGAGAAAGTATGTAAAACTGTTTACACCCGAAGCCTATAGGTGATAATTAGGCATTAACCGTATGCTGCGTTTTTAATTTTCAGCAACAATATGGCTAAAGTTGGAAAATACAAAAATGCGGGAAACGAATTCATCGGTCAAGATCTGGGATGTTCCCTTTAAGCTAGACGATAATGAACTTTCAAATCCCTTAATCAGCAACAGCGCTGGGTCGATTTTTAAATGCGTTATCTTTGCCATCATTTGTCAGGTTGTTGATCTGTTTAGTGTTGGGGCAAACGTCCTGAACATCCTATATCTCGTCAAGCAAGGATTCGTTGATCCGGTTAACGTTAGCGCTTAGGTAGTGATTTGCTTAACAAAATAAGTCTGTTATTTCCCATAGATCAAATGGACAGTGCAAAAGAAGGAGACAGAGAATCCATACACACACAAAAATAATTCAACGGGGGTGAAACAGAGGCGGCCCTTTAATCTGGTTGCAACTGGTACTGTTGAATGTTGAATTAAGCATCGACATCATAGCATTCGGGACACCTCGTCTTCGGCAACAAACGAAGAGTTCCAATTACGAGGGCACCAATAACTGTCTGATTGTGTATCCATCTCGACCTTCCCTTGAGGGTTGAGCGTCGGCCAGATCCCCTGTTGACTCCTCACAGCGACATTCTCCTCAGACCGTAATGATCTATTTGCACTTCCGCACTGTTCACTAGCTCCCAAAGGGCACTCAAAACGTCTAGCTTATCATACATCAGTTCACCACTAAGTGGTGCAAAATCGGCCAGTCTTCTGCCTTTTCATTTCCCATACACAGGCTTGACATGGAGAGAATATCCAAAGGATACTCATTACCCGTGACCTCTGAAGTGATGCTTGCCACTCTGCACGGGGCATGCCTGTCTCTACCATTCTCACCATGCACTGTGAGTCAGTGACAATCCCGGCATGTGTGGACAGCTGATTTTCAAGCCAGTGGAAGGCAGCAGTGACTGCCTCCACCTCCATTCTCAAACTAGACGTTGTAATATCATATGCCAGGCTTTGTTGCATTAAATTTGTTCAACTAGTCTTTTAGCATGTCAACTCTTCGTTGGTTACTGAAGATAGGGACGGTGCATTTGTGAAAATATCCCGATGGCGGTGATATCAGTTCTTGATTTATTCATTCATGCATCATTTATTCAATCATTCATTCATTTATTCATTCAAAAGTATACTGAATTATTATACGATTATTCGCTATGTGATAAAGGTAAAGTCGGGAGTTGTGAACCAGCGTCATTGTACACGGTTTTAAACCATAAGTGCCCGGCTCTCTAGCGTAGTTGGCTAAACCGGATTGAGCGGAGACCGGGTGATGAACTCCTTGTGGTCAGGGTTCACTCCCGGGGGTAGGCATAAAAGCCACATTTCTCCCAGATTTACGGTATTTACAATGGAATCAAGGCCGAAAGGTTGTGATATCCATAATGCCGAGCCTAAGGGTTAACAACTCATGGCTTCTGGACACTAAAACAAACCAACAAACAATAAACTATAAGTGCTCTGCCACCGGTACGGACAGCTGATAAGAAACTGTCCCACTGTGTCGTCGTCCGCACGCAACTCCGTAGCTACAGCGTCGTTACTTCATTTAACCCAGAGTATTGGGTCTGGTATCCATTTCCTAGAGGCTGGGTGAGCCTCGGGATCCTCTCGGTTTCGAACACCGGCCGTGGACTGCAGCGTGTCGCAGCGGGATTTAAAAGCACCCCGCATCGCTATGTAATGCATGTTTCAAGGGTGTTAAAGATATGCAAAGACTGTGGCTTGAATTTGATCTCGAAAAGTGGCAGATTGTTTCTAAAAGTTAAAAAAAACAAACAAATATTTCTGGTGTCTGTAAAGCGGCATGTCCCATTTAACTAGGGTATGTACTTGACTCAGGGTTCTCATCACAATGGAGAGATTCTTCTGTATAACAATGCCACTCTTTCCTATTCTTTTCTCTACTCCCGGAAGGCCTCGCAGCGCCAGGACAAGGACAGATTTCTAGAACGGGTCCTTCTGTTCAGTTCGTAAAAAGTTTTTTTCAGTGTCTCTGATATTTATGCGGTCCATTTCTGCGTGGTCGACCTCTAGAACTGTTACCGCTGTAACTGTATAATTGTTGTACACTTAATTTGTTGTACACTTTGTTGTAGTACACTGTAATTTCAAGAACCAAGTATTTAGGCCTAGGGTGCCTATTCTAGTACTCCGCTGGATATCTCCTTGATGGATGTGCTACAGTGTAGTCCTGCATACTATAACTGGCCCATTTGGCCCAGCATCATCTAACACAGTTGCTATCTTTACAAGTCAACAATAACGCTTGTGACAGGCCACATAAACTTTAATGGCATTAAAGTTACACGTCACAAGATGATGATGATTATTCAATAAAACGTACGATAATAACTCCCTATTATCTACTCTGAGAATATAAAAGAATTACACTCTTTTCTCAATGGACTCCTGCCATTATAATAAATAAATAGACATTAAACTGTCTCCCGTGTAAGTACGGTTAATTAAATAAAACCTCACAAAGAGGGAACGTCTGCTTCGAACAAGGGAAATATCTTGACTGCCGAATCCTTTGTGTTCTGCAGGAGCCTTTGTGTTAATCGCCCAGCATTCAATTAGCTGGTATCCCAGGTAACAGACCCGACCGGTGGCCGCTGTGTGAACCTTTCACCTGCGCTGTGACCACTAGAAGAAACTAGAAGAAACTTTAACTCTTTGGACAATAAGATTACAACAGCTTATCCCCCCCTCTCACAAACTGAAAATCTATGTTTTCAGTTGCATAATTTTAACTCTGTTGTAGTCGTCTAGACAACTTATATTGGACTATATCTAGTGAAATCAACATGTAGTTAAGTGTGAATGCATGTAAACGAAATGATGATAACTTTTGTTATAAAAAGAATGCATGTAAATAAAATGATGATAACTTTTGTTATAAAAAGAATGCATGTAAATAAAATGATGATAACTTTTGTTATAAGACATGAAATAACAACAAGAAATACAATATAATATCATAACTGGTTCACTAATAACCCATAAGCTAAATCCCTAATCATAATTACTGTCAATCCCAATAAATGGAATCATCTGTCCAAAACACTTGAGAAATTAACTAACTAAACACTTCTCATAGGTATGTCCTTGAAATATACATATCTGGATAAAGTATGTTGATACCAATATATAAGCATCCATTGCAGTGTAGTGAGGTATAAAAATTCCAATGTGAAAAGGAACTGATTGTCTCATGATGTACAAGGAAATCTGGACAAATAGTCAGCAAGTACGTTCTCCTTACCACTCCGGTAGATGATGGTATAGTTAAACGTCTGAAGAAACAAAGTCCAACGAAGAATACGGGCATTTGTTACAGACCCTGTGTTCAAAACAGCAAGTGACTTGTGGTCTGTAATTACATAAAACGTTCTCCCTATTAGGTACCTGGAGAATTTTGCGATGGACCAGTAAATTCCCAGTGCTTCTCTCTCTCCGACACTATAGCGTGTTTCAGTGTCGGACAATTTGCGACTTGCATAGAGGCAAGGATGTAAAGTCCCATCGTACATTTGGGAAATTACTGCTCCCAGTGCGACATTTGAAGCATCTGAGGAAACATAAAAATCAAGTGATAGATTAGGCAATCTCAGAAATGGTTTATTGTTAAATGTTCTTTGTATCTGGCTGAGTGCTTGTGCGCTGGATTCATCCCAAAACACCTCTCGAGGCATCGTCTTTCTTGTCAACTCAGACAACACAGATGTTATAGAGGAATAATGGGGAATAAATTTAGCGTAGAAGTTCTTAGACCCAAAAATGATAGCTCATGAAATGCTATCTGGGCCTTAAAAGGTGCCTATCTCTGTCTATGTGTTTCTGCTGTGCTCGTGTAACAGCATTGGCCACTGTGTCATTGTCATTGTTCCACTTCTTTTTATCTTCTGTTGTGCAAGCTCGCACACCTGGAACTGTACCAAGAATGATATCTGGTGAACCTCGGTTTACAACACATACCTCTGCAACTCCGGTAAAATGGGGACATCTAATTTTTACAATCGCAAGTGGATATTTTTCAAGATTTCCACCGAATGTGCGGCATTTGGCATACCTTCCTGTATATGCAGATGAAGGAACTAAGTATCTTGCCACGCCAATAACATTCGCACCTGTGTCCCTCAAAACTGTAGATCTAACCTTGCCAATGTACCCAAAATGGAGAGGTAATCCACATTCTGTAGGCATGGCGGACAAAGCAGGATACACAATGTCAGGTCGAACTCTGACTTGTACTGTATCACTGTGGCTGGCATGTGTTGTGTCCTCTACCTGAACTGAATTGCCCTGTCTTGGTGTAACTCTAGGACAGAATCTTTTCAGGTGATTCCCCCCACACACAAAGCATTTGAGGTTGCTATCGTAGTGCCTCCTCCTGTCTTGTGTCGGAGATTCATAATCATTCCGTCTATAACTTTTGTTTTGACACTGGTCTGATCTGTGACGCCAGGAAGAACAGTACTGACAACCTATAGGCCGGCTAAAGTACCTATGTGACTGTTCTGTCTTCTGAAAGGCTCTATCTGGTCGTCTGGAACGATCATAGCTGTGGCTTCTAAAGTGACCTGCTCTGCCAAAAGTGTTAGGTTTCTGAGCAACATTATTTTGTGAATAATGTGAGCGGTTCACGCGCATGCTAGATGCGGCAGGAATAGGTTCTGTATAACTTTCCTTTTGCAATGACTTGCCAGGATGAGCACTCATATATTGCTCACCCAGTTTCACCATTTCCTCAATAGATGGTGGTTTTCTTTCTTGAAAGAAAGCAAACAATCCTGTGCTACAACAGGACAGAATCTTATCCCTAATCATCAGGTCTGCTAGACGATCATAACAATTACCGACCTGCGCCAGAGTTGTCCACCTAGAAAACAAGGTCTTAACATTGGCAACAAAATCACCAAAACTTTTTTTCAGAGGAAGGCATTATGTTTTTGAATTTCTGACGATAGTTTTCCTCTGTCAAATTTTGGGAAGCCAATAATTTCTGACGCACTGTCTGGAATGATGCACGGTCTTCCAACGGTAAATTAGTGAACGTGTTTAACACTGTTCCGGTTAGCAGATCTCTTAGACGAGCTACCCACTGTGTCTCAGGAATCTGGGCTGACGACATCGTTTCTTGGAATCTGTCCAAAAAAGAGTGTAAACAATCATTTGTTGTTAAAAAGGGCAACTTCGGCCTGTATGACCCATTATTCCTGTCTCGATTGGAGAGCTGATCCATCTCCACACTTTTCTTGCTCTCTACCTCCTTAATAGCAATCATTTTATCTCTTTCTACTCTAGCAATTTCTATCTCAGTGTCGAATCTAAGTTGTTGCTGCTTGTGAGACAGTTCTAATTCTCGATCTTTAAATTGCTGCTGCTTATCATTTTCCTGCATCTGCTGCAACATCTGCTCTCTTTTAAATGCTATTTCCTGTTCCTTAAGTACCCGTTCTGCCTCTAACTTTTCCTTTTCTAACCTTATTTGTAGTTCAGCCTTTTCTCTTTCTACACAAATTAGCATATCTGACTCTTCTTTTAGTTTTAGTCTTTCTGCCTCTGCTTTTCCTTTTTCTGCCTCTGCTTTTTCTTTTTCTGCATTAAGAAGCTGTATCTTCAACTCAGAGTCAAATTTTTTCTGTTGTCTTTCTAACGCTCTTTCTTCTCTATCTGTGATTTCTTTAAATCTGGCTTCGGCAAATTTGACCAACTCTGGCCCCTCTAAACTCATAGATCGGCCTAGTTCAACAAAATCCGCAAAGGAAGCCATTATAACTCGACGTATTTTGCAATACAGAAAATATAAAATAATAATAAATGGGAAAAAAAATGAGACAAACAATGGTTGACAAACAAGACGCTACACTTCGTTCACTGCAACTAATGTACAAAACGACAACGTTGAGAGAATCGAATAGTAAAAATAAAGTTGACACCACAAGCCTGTTATAAAAAAGAAATCATGAAAAGTAAACAGAAGAGCACACCAATGACGTGACGACGGAAACACACTTAACGCATACAATTTTAGCGACTAATTGTCAGAAAGGCCACGAATATTTGCATATCCTCTATATCAGAGCCGCCAATTTGACAAGAAAAGCTGAAGAAAAGAACTAATATGTCATCCCAACTCAATGAGCTGATATATTAAAGTTACAAATAACAGAGAACATGGATGATAATCATTCACTCTAACACCTCGGATATGTTATGAGACGAAACGAGCACACAACACAACTCCCATCCGTCAACAAAAAACATTACCCGATTTAAATCCACAGATGCGATCCTTAGGCGTCGTAAGCGTGGATCCTCAAGTCGATGCGATCCTTAATCGTACTGCGATCCTTAGGCGTCGTACTGCGATCTTTAGGCGTCGTACTGCGATCCTCAGGCGTCGTAATGCGATCCTCAGGAGTCGTACTGCGAACAGGAACCTAGTAGTAATGATGCGAAACTCAAGCATCCACTGCCAAACTCCGTTGAAGAATGTCAATTACGGCAGAACAAACGCGTAATTCTATAGAGTCAAATAACACTGCTAATGTCACCAGCACTTTATACAGCTGTAAACGGCAATCAATTAAGGCCTACTGTTAGTTCACGTATGTCCGATAAGTTCGTAAAGCTGCTAGAAACACCCGTTAGCACTGCATACACGTAAACAAAATAGTTTATAACTCCTTTCAGGATCCGTTAATTTATAACGTCTATGTGCGAACAGTTAAATGTATTCGTTCAAGCGATTATCAGTCAGTAGCACGAACACTGGATAAATCAACACTGTTTATAAATCCATCAAAGGACCGGCTTGGCCATCCACTGTTGTACACTTAATTTGTTGTACACTTTGTTGTAGTACACTGTAATTTCAAGAACCAAGTATTTAGGCCTAGGGTGCCTATTCTAGTACTCCGCTGGATATCTCCTTGATGGATGTGCTACAGTGTAGTCCTGCATACTATAACTGGCCCATTTGGCCCAGCATCATCTAACACAGTTGCTATCTTTACAAGTCAACAATAACGCTTGTGACAGGCCACATAAACTTTAATGGCATTAAAGTTACACGTCACAAGATGATGATGATTATTCAATAAAACGTACGATAATAACTCCCTATTATCTACTCTGAGAATATAAAAGAATTACACTCTTTTCTCAATGGACTCCTGCCATTATAATAAATAAATAGACATTAAACTGTCTCCCGTGTAAGTACGGTTAATTAAATAAAACCTCACAAAGAGGGAACGTCTGCTTCGAACAAGGGAAATATCTTGACTGCCGAATCCTTTGTGTTCTGCAGGAGCCTTTGTGTTAATCGCCCAGCATTCAATTAGCTGGTATCCCAGGTAACAGACCCGACCGGTGGCCGCTGTGTGAACCTTTCACCTGCGCTGTGACCACTAGAAGAAACTAGAAGAAACTTTAACTCTTTGGACAATAAGATTACAACAATAATACTGTTCTCTGTGGTCCCCTCTCTGAAGTCTGAGTGTCTCTGCCTGCATGGGAGGCAAGGAATCAATCTTATGAATACAGGCCAGATCTGTAAAACAGATGTGCACGCAAAACTAAACGTTCTGGAACAAAACCTAAGTGCATAAGTGGACGAACAGCATGTGAACGCTAAAAAGTAGAATCCAAAAAAATTAAAATAATAGTTCAGCATGTAATTCAGCAATTTATCTGGGGAAAATCATTTGTCCAACCAGCAGTTAAACAGTCGTTTATTTAACAGTTACATCAGTAGTCTAACAGTTAAATCAGTAGTCTGACTAGCAGTTAAATCAGTTGTCAAAATAAGTATTGAAGCAGTAGTCTAACAAATCTATACTTGGCATCGAGGTAAATCCCATTTCTGTCCATTGAGTCAATCAGCAGTCTATTTATCAACTGCAGCATTTACGAATTTACTATGTAACTACCCGTACGAAACTGCTGACCACCATCTCTTTGAGTTCCAAAAACTCAGCGAGACTAGAATAATGCTACTTCCTCAGAGACCAAACAAGTGGAACTACTTTGTACAAAGGAAAAAATCAGCGTGTGAAAACATGCAAATTCCACTACAAGGCATTGGGAGAAAGGTCATGCGCCTCTGGATCTATAACGAAACATCAACAACAAACTTACTAGGTTAACCTGTAGTCTACTCAATAGGTAATCAGCCTATTCACAGTAGTGCATCTACGAGATGTACCAGCAGTCATCAATTCATCAGGTAGATCAGTAAGTACTCTATACATCCTGTTAGTAATCTCCCACCGTATACACCAGTATGCAATCCACAAGGTAAGCCAGTATTTATTCTAATGTCTGCATCTCGTACTAAAGCAGTTCATCTTTGCACCTCGTCTTAAAGTAGTTAATCCTTACACCTCGTCCTAAAGTAGTTCATCTTTGCACCTCGTCCTAAAGTAGTTAATCTTTACACCTCGTCCTAAAGTAGTTAATCTTTACACCTCGTCCTAAAGTAGTTAATCTTTACACCTCGTCCTAAAGTAGTTAATCTCTACACCTCGTCCTAAAGTAGTTAATCTTTACACCTCGTCCTAAAGCAGTTAATTTTTGCACCTCGTCCTAAAGAAGTTAATCTTTGCACCTCGTCCCAAAGCAGTTCATCTTTACACCTCGCCCTAAAGTAGTTAATCTTTACACCTCATCCTAAAGAAGTTAATCTTTGCACCTCGTCCTAAAGCAGTTCATTTTTACACCTCGTCCTAAAGAAGTTAATCTTTACACCTCGTCCTAAAGTACTTAATCTTTACACCTCGTCCAAAAGTAGTTAATCTTTGCACCTCGTCCTAAAGCAGTTAATCTTTACACCTCGTCCTAAAGAAGTTAATCTTCACAAAGTCAACAACACTGAACCGTGAATAATATATTGATTTCCGTTTTTGTCGCAGTTAAAGAGTAGTTACATCCAGGCGAGTTACTGTCTGGATTGTGTGTGTTTTCCTGATAGTTTTATAGTTGTGTCAAGCGTGGCTCCCTTATATTTTTTGTTTTTGTTTCGAAGAACAGAACACTTCTTGTGATCATTTCCAACGAAGATCACAAGATAGGGTGCTTTATTAATATCTTACCCCAAACAGGGGAAATCTGCAGGTCACGGGACAGTATAATATTTCATTGGTGGTAGTTAGGCTGCATGCAGTCGTGGGACCTAGGCTGCACTCTGTCGTGGGACGTAGGTGGGTTGGGGTTAGAAACAGTTCTAGATGTTTTGGGGTTCTTAAAAGCATCAGAAAACCGGGAAACCCAGTCTTACCACCCTCTAAAATGCCCAGTGACATCATATAGGGTAGGATATTAAGGCACCCAAGATAGTTGACAAAATATCTTTTACAATCAACAACAGATTAGTTCCTTCGGGCGTTTATCGTTTTTATGTGCAGAGTAATACTAGCAACCAGTTTAAAAACAACACGGTATGGCTTGAAAAGCTTTCCGGTACAGCGCAAAGTGTTAATGCTGCCAGCCGCAATCAGGAAGTGGCAAAAATAGTTGTAATAATTGGGGCACCGTGTTCCCCCCCCTCCCCACGACCCCTGCTTCCAGTATTCTGTTTTTGGCTATGGCATCTGAATGGAAGTTTTCTGTTAATGAAGAATACAATAATCATCTTGCTTTGGTTGCATCGTATCTGCTCTGGTAACTACAAATTCGTCTGTGAATATCGTCATCTATTGTCATATGAGCAGTAAATATAGAGATACATTTTGGCAGTCATCAGTCTAATAAAATTACTTGTGATTGACATGAGATAGTTTCCATGTTTGCTGAATGTTCGTGTTATCGTCATCGTCATCATCATCGTCATCATTATCATGATCAGCTTCATTAGGTGCCTTGCCAGCTGGCGTAGGCACTCATGCCTCGGCCTTTTGCATTGTGGATCAATTCCACTAATGATATTCCTACATGCCACTGTCTTAAGCCATCCGCCAACATTTCTCTTAGTCTGCCTCTGCCTCTTCTACTAGTGATCATTCTAGCCATAACTATATTTTCCAGTGCTTTTTTTTTTTCTTATTACATTACCAAAAAAACGTTGTCTCCTTCTCGTTGTTGTAAATAATGTACTACTTTCATTAGCCATTTCGAGGCGATCATTGTTAGTTATTCTATCAGTTCAAGTAGTAGCAGCAGTCTTCTCAAGAACCACGTCTCAGTTGCCTCCAAACTATTCTTAATTTCGTGTTATTGTGGTTTATTATCCATTGTTAGATTTTCTTGCTTGTGTTCCTTCTGTTTTGTTCCTTTTGTTTTCACACTCTTTCTTGTCTGTGTGTGAGTGTGTTTTTTTTTTTAATAATCGCTTTTATTCTTCTTATTCTTGCTCTTGCTTGTTCTTGATTTTCGTCTTTCTTCGATCTTCAAATGCAACACGGGCGGTTAATTATGTTGGTCCAAATTCTGTGTAGAAGTGTATGATAATTTGTGCGATTTTGCAGTTGAAGTGGGTAGCCAATGGCACATCAAATCTTTTTATATATATGTTCCTTTAGTCCTGGCTAGTTAGCGTCTTTTGAAAATTGTCTCCAGGTGATGCCAGTGTGTTGGGAAATAAACAGAAATATAGCCAGGCTGGTTCTGCACCACTTGGTAGTGAATTCATGTATGACAAGCTACTGGTTGTAAGGGTCCTTTGGAAAAGAGCAAACAGTGCTGAGGCACAAATAGTAATAGATCATGACAGTGAGGTGAATGGCACTGTGAGGAGTTACCAGGGGATCTAGTCGACGCTCAACACTCAAGGAAAAAGCGAAACCGATATAAAATCAAACAGTTACTGGCGTCATAAGAATTTCAACTCTTCGCTTGCAGTTGAAGATGAGGTCGGAGGCCTATGGGAGTGTTTCGAGTGTCGTGATGTCAATTCCTAATTCAACATTCAAAATCAGATCTTTTTAGATGGGAAGACACAATCACATCCGAATGCAATATTAAAGAATTAGGCTTTTTTTTTTTTTCTTTAGAGAAAAGTAATGCTATAGAATATCGAAATAACTAGTCCGATTAACGACAAAGAAATTCAAGAACGACAGCATGGAGGAATGGCTACATATGAATTATTGTTTCCGGCTGTATCAGTGACTCTTGCTTGTTGGTCTGAAGGAGACGGGTTTGAATCCGAACCCTGTGGATTTGAAGGGGGAGGGGATGGGATGGCATGGCTCCTATGTCGACCTAGTATAGCATGAGTACCAGGCAATGCCCCAGAAAGTCAAGGTGGTTTGCGTGACGTTGACCACATCATTCATCGAATGCTGACTGGTCTATACAAATAAGGGTCTAATATACATGCCCAAATCGCCACTGGTTTTTAAATAGGGGCGGGGGGAGGGGGGGGGGACAGCCAGTGTCCTTTACTTTAACTTTTATTCTGTTGGAGAACGCTATATGCGGAGAAGCGCGATCGATAAAAGGTTGGCCACTTGGTAGCTAAGTTGTCTCATTTTAACATAAATTTAACAAATCAGCTAACATATTTCAGGAAATTTGAATCACCTTTCTGTCGTTCTGGACAATAGTGTTGTACGAGGCATAATAATCAGTCTGGTGGCGAATTTGACTAACCGGACCCGTTCGCGTTAAGAAGAATCTTCCATAACGTATTAGATTTCAGGACCACCTGAATTTCATGTTTTTCTTTCCAGACGCACAGCTCTTCGCCTGTTTGTAATCCATTTTTCTCTGGTCCTTATTCTCTTCCCAACTGTCTGCCTCCATGCAGTGCAATCTTTGGCATCCCAATTGTCTTCCTCCATATAATTCGATCCCTGACATCCCAATTGGCTCTCTCGGCACAAGACAATCCTGTCATCCTAGTTGTCTCCCTCCACACAATGCGATCCTTGACATCCTAGTTATCTCCCTTTATACAATGCGAACACTAGCATCCTAGTTATCTCCCTTTATACAATGCGAACACTAGCATCCTAGTTATCTCCCTTTATACAATGCGAACACTAGCATCCTAGTTATCTCCCTTTATACAATGCGATCCCTGGCATCCTATTCTCATGAACCTCCTCAGTATCTTCTTGTTCTTTTTGACGTCCACTGGAGAGTTTTGCTTGTTCGCCCATCTCTTCTTCCAGAACCTGGATGCTGGCTGCACATCAGTTTTACAGATCTAGCTTATTTGTATGCAGACTGTTGGTTTCTTGTCTTTCAAACAGATGCACTCAGACCTCAAAGGCAACAATCAATTAATTGACTTTCACTACTTACTTATTTTGAAAGTAAAGCATCCATTCTTCACCTCCCTAACCCTTTCCCCACTGGGGCCCGGAACCCACACTGGGACCTTAGTATCCAAAATATCCTTGTCTAGCTTGCACGCTCAATATACATAGGAAGAGGCAACTACAAAGATTTAAAAAACAAAAAAGAGTAACAATAAAAAAATTTAAACACCAGAATGTTAGCCCCACTCGCTAGCGTAGTTGGCTGAACCGGATTGCGCGGTGACCGGGTGACGAACTCCTTGTGGTCTTGGTTTACGCCCGGGGGTAGGCAGAAAATCTTCCAGATGTATGGTATGTATCATGGAATCAAGGCCGAAGAGTTGCGATATCCATAATACCAAGCCTAAGGGTTAACAACTGATGGCTTCTGGATACTAAAAAAAAAAATCAACCAGAATGTAGAAACTTCTACCCAAGAGGAATGTATCACATGGAGCAATGATTCAGTGTTAGTCTTCTTCCTTTTTTACGGTATCATTGATTCGACGCAGACCTTACGCAGATCGATCTTTGGAACTGGAAACTAGATATTTTATCTCAGACATTCTGGTTTAGTCTTCTAAATTCCAGACGGAATTTAGAGTCACGGAAACAAGCCGGAAAAGAGTTGTCTTATACTAATAGCATTGTTTTGTTTGGCGTGCAGGCGTTATAAACAATCTAAGTAGATTACTGTGGTTCTTCGCTAGAGTGAAATTAATATTGCTCCTTTGGCTGGACGAAATAGAAAGACATGAAAGAAGTGAATTATTCACCTTGGTGTTTACTTAAATTCACTTTCATTTATTAAATTTTGAGGCTTTTACACATTCTGGTGTAAATGAGATCAGAAGGGAGTCTATCGGTCGCAATGTTTAAGCCTCGCATAAATGGCAACATTGAATTCACTGTAGTCGAAACTGGGAGGATTCTGAGTAATGAACAGTTGTGTGAATCCCCCGTGTGGGATCCGGGGCCCCATTGTGGGGAGAACAAGAATAGACCCACTGCCTCCCCAAAAGCATGTCGTAATTGGGGAGCTTCCTTTGATGTCGGAGTGCATCTGCCGGAGAGGCAAGGAACCAACAGTCAGTATTCAAGAGAATGAGATCTGTAAAACTGATGCAACGCAACACTCAGGTTCTGGAGCAGGACTGCAGTTCAGTAGTGGACGAGCAACCAGAACTTTCCGCTAGAGTGTACAGCTGGTAAACGCGAAGAAGAAGAAGAAGAAGTTGTGTGAATGAATTAAGGCGAGTTTTGTTATGATGCCTCAGTACTATGTATTACAGAAGACATTATGACAGATATAATCTTTGTCTTCTACTTCTCGTTCACCAGCTGTAAACTTCGGCGGACAGTTCTGGTTGTTCGTCCACTTCTGGACTGTAGCCCTGCTCCAGAACCAAAGGGTTGTTTTCCCATCCGTTCACAGATCTGAATTATTTGTATGTAGACTGATGGTTTTTTGCCTCTAGGGCAGATGCACTCTGTCTTTGATGGAAGCTCCCAGTTAGTCTACTCTTACAACATGCTTTCGGGTAGGCAATGGGCCTATTCTTGTTTTTCCTACAATAGGGCCCTGTAACACACACAAGGAAGTAGAAGTAATGAGGCGGGAAAAGGGGAAGATGAAAAACAAGTAGAGACGAAGAAGGATAAAGAAGAAGAACAGAAACAGGAGAAGAATATGGAGGTAGAATAAGAGGAATAGGAGGGAAAAAAAGAAGGAAACTGGATGACATCAGTAAAGTAAGTAAAACTTCCATCGGATGAAGAAGAAAAAAACTACCCGATAGAAACACGGCTTAGTCAATTAGAATAGGACGTAGACAGAAGGTTTTGATCTTCATGTCTTTTTTAGATTTATCTTCTTCTTCTTCTTCTTCTTCTTCTTCTTCTTCTTCTTCTTCTTCTTCTTCTTCTTCTTCATGTCTTTTTTAGATTTATCTTCTTCTTCTTCTTCTTCTTCTTCTTCTTCTTCTTCTTCTTCTTCTCTTCTTCTTCTTCTTCTTCTTCTTCTTCTTCTTCTTCTTCTCCTTCTTTTTCTTCTTCTTCTTCTTCTTCTTCTTCTTCTTCTTCTTCTTCTTCTTCTTCTTCTTCTTCTTCTTCTTCTTCTTCTTCTTCTTCTTCTTTTTCTTCTTCTTCTTCTTCTTCTTTTTCTTCTTCTTCTTCTTCTTCTTCTTCTTCTTCTTCTTCTTCTTCTTCTTCTTCTTCTTCTTCTTCTTCTTCTTCTTCTTCTTCTTCTTCAAATCTGAAGGGGCCTAAAACACTTCATATCTTTTTTCAAAGCTACGATTTTTATTTTGTCCGTGCCCTCAAAATGATTATATAATGTAATGAATGTGATTTAGCAGAGATAATCTTTATTTTCTTTCCCTTTTTACAAAAACAAATTAAACGACAACATGTTTCCATCATATATATATATATATATATATATATATATATATATATATATATATATATATATACACACACATATATATATATATATATATACACACACATATATATATACATACATATATATATATATATATATATATATATATATATATATATATATAATATATATATATATATATATTATATATATATATTATATATATATATATCAGTTTTTGTTTTATAAGATTATTTTTTGTCACTCAAACAGTAAGGAAATTCCTTGGTTTTGAGGCATGGTGTCCGCCTCGAGTGCTAGGGGTTCCGGGTTCAATCCCCGGTAAGGGCTGGAATTTGTTCCACCTAGACTGGACTTCTAGTAATTCGCCCTAGTAAAAAATCCCTTGGTAGTTGGAAATCGAAATGAGTAGCCTAACGCGCTGCCCGGGCAAAATTTGGAGTTAAAAATATATCCAAAGTATTTCTGGATCCTCGCTGGTGCTACAGAGCCTGTGCACTGTGCTGAGCTTTTTCAGACTTAGACTTGGGTTAGAAGAAGAGCCGAGCACTTATGGGTTACTACCTGTGTGACATGATGTTGATCTCTTGTTCAAACCTTAAACTTAAACAGTAGGGACAGTAGGGCTTTATATATCTCAAGGGCTCGTCAAATCTAAATCAGGCCTTGATAACAAAAAAAAATCTACACAACCATTGAGATGTGCTTATATCAATATAAAGTAGTCTGTATTCTTCAAATGAGAAGTACACTTAGTCACTTTCACAATAGTCCCGTCAAGAAATACAAAATGAACGTTTCAGCTAGAAAACCTCAATGATCACATAACACAAGAGGACAGCGATAAAGTTACAAATAAGAATATATAAAATCACTTTATTTTACGAGGAGGCGTCTCACCAAATATCCCTAAACGATGGAATAGTAGAAACTATGCATAACACATGTCGTGTCGAAAGTACAATACTCGACACGAAGTGATTCCAGATGAGGGGGGGGGGGGGCGGGGGGGGGGGGGGGGGGGGGGGGGGGGGGGGGGGGGGGGGGAGGGGGGGGGGGGGGGGGGGGTGGGGGGGGGGGGGGGGGGGGGGGGGGGGGGGGGGGGGGGGGGGGGTGGGGGGGGAGGGGGTGGGGGGGGGGGGGGGGGGGGGGGGGGGGGGGGGGGGGGGGGGGGGGGGGGGGGGGGGGGGGGGGGGGGGGGGGGGGGGGGGGGGGGGGGGGGGGGGGGGGGGGGGGGGGGGGGGGGGGGGGGGGGGGGGGGGGGGGGGGGGGGGGGGGGGGTGGGGGGGGTGGGGGGGGGGGGGGGGGGGGGGGGGGGGGGGGGATGGGGGGGGGGGGTATGTGTTTTTTTAGGATTATGGTTACAGCAAGGGACGTAACTCAAAATGGAATGAAACAAATTGTGAGTTTTTATAAGGTCATTGGGAGATAAAAACCCAGTAAACAGATCTGACGATTCTTGACAGACTCGCAGACTGTTATACTGGAATGGTTAGACCTAATAACCGTGACCTCCATGTCGACTACACTTAGTTGACTTAATAATTAAAATGGGTAACTTGATAGCACCAGCCATGATTTTTACGGATCTCCTTTAAAAAATGCATTCAAGAACAGAGCGATGCATCCGTGAAACACCTCATCAGGGCTGAGTATACCGTTTGACCATTAATAAAATGAGGAACCTTACTCCCAGTATTTGTCTGAGAAAGACTAATAAAAGTAACACATAGAATGACACGAATAGAAAAAGACTACAGTATGCTTTTAATATGAAATGAGACCAGTGGCACTAGTAAAAAGTGGTGTTTCTAGGTTGTTTGTGGATCATCGCTGACGTTACTTTGTTCTTTTGCGATTTTCCCTGGAGGGCAAGCAACGGGTCTGCCGAGTGAAACCAAGCCACATGGCAAAAAACTGAATTTGCGCTATACTTTTTAAACATTTCATTTTTTAAAAAAATGAGGTTTGAGGTTTGAACATCGGATCAACATCATGGCACACGGGTAGTAACGCATAAGTGCTAAGTTCTTCTTCTAGCTCAAGTCTGAGTCCGAAGAAGCTCAGCACAGCGCACAAGCTCTGTAGCACTGACGAGGATCCTGAAATACTTTGGGTAGATTTTTGAATCCAAATTTTGTCTAGCAGCGCTCTTAGGCTACATTTTTCGATTTCCAGATGCCAAGGTATTTTTTGACGTTCGCAACGGTGCACAGGGGCGTCCGATCTCACTACCCAGAGCCCAGGAGAAATTACTAGAAGTCAGTCCACGTGAAAATATCCCAGCCCTTACGGGCGATTGAACCCGGCACCTCTAGCACTTAAAGCGGACACCATTCCTTAAGACCACGCAGCTCCCATTTTGTAAAAATGATAATGTTTCTAAAAAAAAAGAATCATTGGTTCTGTGAAAGGAGACTCATTCTTCTATATGCACAGTTTGGCATTCAGTGGAAAGTTATACTGACAAATAACAATGCAAATGTGTGGAGCAGAAAGTTAACAAATTATATTAGGATGTAATGGCGGATATGTCGGCTCCAACCAGAGGAAAATTAGTTATCCCCGTCGTTTATTAATCTAATAATTAATGTACTCTTAGAATCCCTTCTGAGTTATTGTTACGGTTATATATTAAAAGCTACATTAATTATTGTAATAAATGCCGTCATGGCGAATTTGAGATGAAAATGATACCAAGGTACGTTCCTGTAACCTACTTATCCCTGTTGTTGTAAAATATATGCGGTTAATGAGAATTTGGTTTGCAAACGATCCTTTTAACTGTGCATAAACTCGATATATTTCTTCTTGTTCTTCCTACTTTATCCCTCGTTTCAGCATTGACCTTAAACAACTCGCAAGAAATCGCTAGATCTTTTGCCAATGGGGAGTTCACCCCATTTTCTACGCACCTTGTTTACAACTAATTCGTTTCTTCTTCTTCTTTTTCTTGTGTGTGTGTGTGTATGTGTGTGTGTGTGCGTGCGTGTGTGTGTTTGTGTGTATGTGTTTGTGTCAATTGACCCTCTGAGGGTCACATGAATACACAATATATGGACATTCTAGTTATTTATTATCAAGTTTTCTCAATGTGTCCTATTCAATACCAGTGTCTTTTCCTCACCTGCTAATATACAAAGTTTATGTTAGCGTACCCCTCAAGCTGGGAAAGTATTACCAGCGTAAATCCAGACCGGAGTATAAGAAATTCTGTGACGTTACTGCTGAAATTGTCGGCGTCTGTGGCTTAAGTGTTGCGAACGCGCTTAGTAATTGTCTGTGTGAGTATGTATGTGTGTGTGTGTGTGCGCGCGCGCGTGCGTGCGTTCATTTCGACAGTAGTATTGAGAGCCGACAATCCAGGAAACAATGGCAAACTACTGGATGTAAAATTTGCCTAGAAAACTACAATAGCTAAAAATGCTGAGGTTGGTACAGTAAAGGATACGCAACTAACTTTAACTGCTAATAAGTTCTTAGTCCGGTCTTTAAACTTTTGACAAGCGCGACGTCCAACTCGGATTGTTATTAACACCTGGATTGCTTAGCTACTGTTGCATCTTCCATCTTCTACCTCAAACATGATCATAGAAGGGGTGGGGCGGTACATAACCATGGCCTTTTTTTAGTGGTATGTAATGGTACGCACCCTTTTTGACATATTTTTTTTTATTGTGTTTGTAACAAAAACCTTAGACACTTCTTTGATGAGAACCGGACCTACTTTTCTACGGTGGTAAAGCGCGATACACAACCATTTCTTTTGAAGTAATTCTCAAAGTCAGAACTAAAAGTCAAACTAGGTCTACTTGAGCCGGGAGCAGATGCCATCAATAACGATCGGAACCGCCTCTTAACGGATAAGTGACATTTTTATTTTGTCTCAGACATTCTGGTATTGTTTTATATATTCCAGACGGTAATTTCATTAAAGATGATAGCAAAACTAGTAGCACCATGTAACGGTGACCGTTAAAAGGCACATAATGTCAATCAGAAACTGCTTATTCCTCACTTTTTTTTTTCAAATATGTCATCACTGTAATCCGCAGCTGCGTAGTATTTGGACGGCTACTACACGGGCGCCTTACAAACTTTCGCGGTGACACAAAATGTCTGTGAGGGAAATATGTTATTAAGTTACACCATATAGTATCAACTTCTTCTTCTTCTTCTTCAGCATTCCGAGCCCTTGAGGTTCATTGCTGCAGGTATCAACCTCCTTCATTCATTTCTCTGATTGGCCTTCTCTTTCCAGTTGGTGACACCATGTGTTTGCAGGTCTGTCTGGACATTATATAGTATCACAGTTGATGATGATGATGATGATGATGATGATAATAATAATAATAATAATAATAATAATAATAATAATAATAATAATTTTTATTGTTGTATTCAGAGCCCAGGAATTTCATTGATGCAGAGACCAACCGCCTTATGAACCTGAACCTGGGAAAGGGAGAAGGTAGGGTGGGGGGTAAAAGTATTTTTCCCGATGTTTACTAGATGGCGCCCAGCCTGCCTTCCACCATAATCCATCTTTCTGACTGGCTATCGCTTTTCGGGTGGTGACTCCAAGTGTATGTGAATGTGCCTGTGTGTGATCTCTCTTGATTTTCTTGGTTTGTCTAGTTCAATACCTATATTCCGCTATTTTGTGTACGCACTTTTTGTCGTCCGTTTTGTTATCTGCCATTTTCTCTATTTGTCCCACCCATTGCAGTTCAGCAGCAGTAGTGGTGGGGTTAGTTGGTTCATCAGCAGTAGCAGCATCAGTGATAATAGTAGTAGTACTAGTAGTAGTATTAGTAGTAGTAGTAGTAGTAAAAGTAGTAGTAATAGAGGTGGTAGTAATAGTACTAGTAGAGGTAGTAGTAATAGTAGTAGTGGCAGCAGCAGTTTTTGTATTATTCGTTGCATGTAGCAAATTTAATGACTAAATATTTAGTCATTTTATGAACCCAGTCTGGTCTTGATTACACACAAAGTACCAGAGCAGTGGTCTGGTGTGTGACCTGGCTTCTCTACACAATTTAGCATAATTTGTCACACATGCAATCTCTTCTGTGTTCAACCCTTCAACGCCCCCTCCCCCCCCCCTTTTTTTCCCCAACTACAAGTTGCAGTGTTTTGTCGAGGTTTTATTCTTTCCCAAAGACTATTTCATCTGACAGCCACTTAATCTGCTTACCCCCTTGTGGTTGTCAACTGTGAGGAATTTATCCAAACGAAAATACCTGTTGTCTACCCCACACCCCAGAAAACAAGACAGCTATTTTGTAGACGTGCCCGGGCGCATCTTATCACAGTCCCCGTGTGAGTTTTTAAGTAGCTAGGGCGCTCTGTGTCTGGCCAAATAATAGTCAATTGTTAAATTATACATTTCTGCTTCATGACGTTTGTCTTTGGTCATCATGAAGGTTCGTAGCCTTCTGTCTTGTCTCTGGTAAACAATTTCCTATAAAGTGTTAATGTAACAGTGTTGAATTGTTAGAGACTTTCTCTCTTAGTCTCCCTTTGCCTTTCTTAGCCTCCAACTTTCCGCTGACACGATAACCAACTCCACATGCTTTGGAATGTTAGAAGAAGATTTACAGACTTAAGACATTTTAATGCGTTTACTTTCCCTTAACGTGTTTTGTTGGAGTAATTAACTAACTTTACTTGGAGTCTTTTTACTAACGCTACACTTAAGAAGCCTGTACTTGGAGTCAGTTAACAACTTCACTTGAAGTCGTTTACTAATTTTACCTGGAATCATTTACTAGCTTTGCTTGATGTCTTTTACTAACTTTACTTGGTGTCCCTCACTAACTTTATATGGAGTCGTTCACTAACTTTATTCAGATACCTTTACTAGCAGTCCGTTATCAACTTTACTTAGAGTACTTTACTTTCTTGAATCCTTCAGTAATTTAGCATGAAGTCATTTAATAAGTATATTTTGAGTTACCTTTACCTGGGGTTCTATACTAATTTTACTTGAGTATCTTAACAAGTTTTCCCTAAACATGTGTGCCCCACCGCCCCCTTTTTGCTTTAAAAAAAAGTATCGCCCAGTGCTCCATCTTCTTTAAAATATTATGTGCCGTGCTGAAAATCATTGACGGTCATCATTCGGCAACTTACACGATCAGCCGACTCTTGGATCGAGTGGTGCTTATGTACCTCTCCATGTTCGTGGCCATGCCATCAAGGCATTTATTATGCTGCTTTATGCATTACATCTTTCTATCAAAATTGCCAGCTGTCATTAAATTCTCGAGTCTAATCCTTGCATTGAAATATGCCGTCTGTAATCAGAGAAACAGAATTATATAATCACAATTTTGTTTTGTATCGTCTTTCTTTCTTCGCTCTACAACGTGCCCTTGGTCTGTACTTTTTTCCGGTTTCTCTCCATTTTAAATTCAAAGATTGTTTAAAGACTATCTATTGATTTTAAAGCTCTGAGACTGATGGGATTATATAAGACTACTATCAGCCTTCGCAAAATCTGCCTTTCCATTTCTAGAGATCCATAGCTGAGTGAAATTTACTGGTTAACTAGCTCTGTTCTTGTGGACAACATTCATATTTTTTTTTTTTTTTAATTTCCTGGTTAATCTGTCTTGTTAAAAGCGTGAGATAGTTTGGAGAACTGATTTTACGTATGTGAATTTGACAGCTGTTAATTTACCTAAACTGGAGTGCTGGCGGTCTGCTCAGATAGAATGAGGATTGCTGCTTCTGCTCCGAAGTTGGTGCAAGCTTCCCATGCCGATGAAAAGCGTCTCTCTGTGTTGCACTTAGTGTGTGTGTGTGATGTAGATTCGCCCGCCTCCTTTTGTTTGTGTTTGGCTGTTTTTTTTAACTAAAAGAGTCGGGGAACATTAATATATGAATATTGGAGGACATACTGATTTCTGATTATTTAAAGTGAAAGCTAGTTTATTTGACTCTTTTTTTAGGATCATTCCTCCGACTCCCAGAACTGTACTGGATAAGAGAGGGCAGTTAATCCATAGTTCTGCGTGAGAGTTTCGTACATCATAATGTCCATTTTTATATTTACACGTTGTGTCAAAGCTTCTCTTGCAGAATGATTTGTACATTTTTCTGACAATTTTTTTCTTCTTCCTAAAACCTACAATTCAGCGAATAATTCGAAGCTTTTCATTTTAAGAGATTTGTACTGAATACGGGGGTGCTTCTCATTGCTCCGTGTGTTATTCGTGAACACATTTTTTAAACATCGTATTGGTTTCAAAAGTTTGCTTTCACTGCTTCTGGCACTCCAAAATGTTACATGTAGGTTTTGTTGACGTTACAGCGAGACTTTGTATACCTTTTGACTGGACTGGATTTTCTTCTTCTGAGTTTGGCTTCATGGTGAACCCGCTGTTTAGCGTGGACCCCCCCCCCCCTCTTTTTTTTCCACAACCACTACACCCCCACCCCCACGTTGAAAAGAAATAAAGTAAGTGATGATGGTTGATTTTGTAACATAAGGAATATTATATTGGCTTTGCACAACTTGGTGATATACTGATCCATGACAAGGCTAGTGCCTTGTGGAAGAGCGTGTACAGTTCAGAGGAACAGATGGATCACCACAGTCTGGTGAGATTGATGCAGCGGGGAGTGACGAGAGGATCTGGCAGATGCTTGAGGCTCAGAGGGAAGGCAAAAGTGACTTTCAGAATGCTACCAGAACCATTAGTATCGGAACTCTTCACTGGCTGTTGAGGATGGGGACGGAGCGCTTATGGGAATGCCCTGAGTGCTGTGATGTCGGTTCTTGAATCAACTCAACTCAAATGATATTATTTCTTTGCGGGGATGACAGAAAATATGCTGTTCCAATAAGTTTTGTGTGTTTTCGTTTTAGACAGAGCTTTCTATGACAGTAATCGGAAGTACTGTCTCTGTTGTCACAGAATGTTGGAAGGCGTAAACAAACCTGCCACTTCACATTGTGCCATCGATTTCTAAGAAGTACATAGGGGAGAACAACATTATTTATGCTAGGCCGATAGAATGCAATCTGAAATTAGTTATGACAGAGCAGCCTAGGAGCATAGCCTTTGTGGAAGCTACTTATGATGGAAGCTCCGACAGGTGGACAGACAGAACATTGCTGTTTTATCTGGACGCTTTATTCCAAACGCATTTGTCACTTTTTCCTTTTAGTTAACAATGCAGGTCGATGGAGTGATCATTCTGCATGGGCAACATCTGGCCTCTACAATAATGCCGCGTTTTTGTGCTCTTGAGGTGCATGGATTCTATAAAGTTATCGTTCGGTTAGTCTTTTGGAGACATGCTAGTGACAACATTTAGTAGTTATCTAAATTAGATAAATCACGAAGAGCATTGGCTCAGTAACCCTGCTCTGGGAGACCCCATAGCTGCTTAACAGACTGCACAGCTAAACAATCAGTATAGCTAAAGATGCTGTCTATTTCAATTGTGTCAGATCGTCGGTACCGAAAGTCTCTTATTCGGTAATACATGCTGTGAGTAATTGTTACCTGTAGAGGTTTCAGCTGGAGCAGTCCTTTCACTCAGTGTCGAATTATAGGGAATGTGAAACCACAATTAGAGAACAACATTTTCTTTAATGACCAGGATACATCTGACTGGTTTTCATATTATACTAAATTGTGTGTGTGTGTGGGGGGGGGTGTATGTGTGTGTGTGGGTGGGGGTGTGTGTGTGTGGGGGGAGGGTGTATGTGTGTGTGGGGGGGTGTATGTGTGTGGGGGGGGGTGTATGTGTGTGTGGGGGGGAGTAGTTGGGGATAAACACTCTTAAGCGATTTTAATGTGCTGCATTTCGGTGAGAAAGGTACGAACAGTTTATCAAATTGGTTTCTATCTCTTCCTCTCTCTCTCTCTCTCTCTCTCTCTCTCTCTCTCTCTCTCTCTCTCTCTCTCTCTCTTTCTCGCCCTGTCTCTCTCTCTACCGCTGTCATTTTTTTTTAAATTCAATGCTTCTCAGCTGAACCCGATACTGCTACCGCCCCATTGACTGTCCCAACGACCCTCGGACAGTAGCGCTCTCTTTGGTAAACACTGTTCTAAACTATCTTCGCTTTATATATAGGCATTACTTGCTGCTACTCTTTTTTGAAATATACTTCCAACTTCTTTTGAAATATTATTTTCGAGATCAGGAGGGTGGTATATTCATCCATTCTCGATCTGACGGCAGCTTTTACAGTACTCGTGGGCGGAAGGCTGAAACCAAGATAAGAAAGGTACTTATCAGAGAGCTGCTGTTTGCAGATGGCGGACCCATTACCGCCCACTCAGAGGAGAAGCTTCAATGTTTACCATCTGCAGTTGCTGATGTATGCTGTGAATTTGGACTCACACTCAGCAAAAAGAAAACACAGGTTATAGTGCAGGCTGGTAATGATAGACCTGCAGTCTACGCTGTTGGTGAAGAACTGGCGGCAGTTGACCTTCCTACCTATCTGGAATCCATGGTGATTAACAAACTATCGCTGGACCAAGAAATCAACATCAGGATAGTAAGGCAGCAACAACAATGAGCAGATTAACAAAAAGAGTTTGGTAGAACAGAAAGCTCTATCAGTTTTGCTCAGGCTTGTGTTCCCAGCCCTCTGCTTTATGGCAGTGAAACTTGGTTAACTTATTTCCACTGGGAAATAGCTTGCACATGCGATGCCTAAGAAGATTACTTGGCATTAAAGGACAGGACAAGAAGAACACTGAGGTATTGCAAAAAACAGGCATTACAAGAGGTTTCTCGATGCTCCATCTACGAAGGTTCAGGTGACTGGGTCGCACCTGGAGAATGAAGGATGGTGCAGTCCCCAAGAACATCCTCTATTGTGAATTAAAGATGGGTAGAATATGTCCAGGATGGCATCTACTAAGATAATGAGATGTGTGCAAGACATACAGGAATAATACAGGTATTGAGGCGGACTCGTAGGAACAAAATATCATGGACTGTGTTGTGTTGAAGGGACACATCAGGAATGGAATAAAAATAAAGAAAGAAAAGATTGCAGAAAGGGTGAGAGTTGAGCGTTTGAGAAGAAACGCACTAAATACAAATAAGGGTAACAACGGTCCAAAAATCCCATGCTAAAGTTGTGGAAGACTTTTCTTAACGCCGGCGGGTCTTGCTAGTCACACTCTTCTTCGCCATGGGCTGTGAGTCCCATGCCTTCTCATAGCACACTATAAGTTAAAGATAGTTGCGTATCCTTTACAGGACGTTGCAGAACCAGCCCCAGTATTTATTGGCTGTTGGGGTTATTCTAGCCAAATGTACGTCCAGTAGCTTGCCATTGCTTTCTGGACGGTCACCTTCTCTGTACCACTGCTGAAACTAACGCAAGGCGCAGGGCCCGCAGCTGAGATCTAGCCTGGCACCCTGGCATTACGAAGCGCTTTCGCAGCGCCTAAGCCAGAGACGCTGACACTATAGCACAATATAACACTATTGTCTGTAAAGATGGAAAGGTGCCAATTTAAAGACGAGAGGATCCATATCACAGCCCTTGGTTTTTATCCCGTAAGAGTCGGTATAATTTCACATAGCGACCGTTCTCCCTCTGAGTATCCAACAAAGCACGAACACCCATAACCCCTTTGACTATCCCACAGCCGTCAGAAACAGAGTATGAAATTGAAATCACAACCATCAGACCTTGAAGCAAGAGATGCATGCAACCCATTCGTCGTGGAAATTCGGTGATACGACGTAACCATGCCTGAATCCAAGTTTTAACGTGAATAAGTGAACCGAGTAAAATCTAATATCTAATAATCTGTTATCCATTAGCCAGTGAAGTTGGCTGTATGGATCAGACCGGAATAATAAACGGAGCAGACCACGATGATATCGCCAGTCGTTCGGCATTCTGTAATCCCCAAGGTAATAGAGAGCAGTAGGGCCACACAGGAAGAAAAGTACAACTAGAATAAAATATAAAATAACGATGAAGAAAATATGAAATGAACATAATCCTGCAACAATTCCATTCTCTGTAATTTAGCTGCCTGCTAGAACCGCGGTTCACAGAATTTTGGTTGCCACCTCCAAAGAAAACACTGAGGATATTCTGAGGCATGTGGGAATTAGTAACTGCTATTATTTAACACACACAAAAGGGGGAGGGGGTACCCAAAAACAAAATGGAGACGAACGATGGAAAGTGACCTGAGTGAGGCATCTCTGACATGGAAAACTGCACTGAAGATTGCACAGGACAGGAAAGCATTGCAAGTCCTGACGCCCCATGTGCCACTAGGCATAACGAGAACTGATGATGATAATTATTTTTTTCACAGTGAGTTGTAAATGTCACCACAAAAATGTACGATTCTTGCTGGTTTATCGTGTCTTCTACTTCCGTTTAATCTTCTCTGGGTCCTGCCTCTGTTTTCTATGCTGCTTGGTCATTACACTTTGCTAGACATCATCTTTAAGCACTTGGTCAACCTAATAACAGCAGATGGGAGATGAATTAAGAAGTTTAATGTAGAATAGCTCAAGCAAAAGGCATCATTTCACAAACACCGAGGGGTCTGCGTGGTCTCGAGGCATGGTTTCAAGTGCTAGAGGTATTGTGTTCAATCTCCCTTAAGGGCCGGGGTTTTTCACGTGGACTAGGACTTCTAGTAATTCCTCCAGCTCTCTGGGTAGTGAGATCGGACGCCTGTCTGCATTGTTGCGCAAAAAATTCCTTGGCAGTTGGAAATCGAAAAGAGTAGCCTAACGGCGCTGCCTGGGCAACATTTGGAGTAAAAAATCTAACCGATTCCATAGAGCCTGTGGACTGTGCTGAGCTTCTTCGAATTCAGACTGGTGTTAGAAGAAGAACGGAGCACTTATGGGTTACTAGCCGTGTGACATGATGGTGATCCATTGTTCAAACTTCAAACCTCTTAACAAACATCAAATATTCTATGCAATATTTCTTTATGAATTGAGACGAGAAAAAAAATTAAGGCGTCATCTGGAGGCGACTGCTTTAATTACAGGTTTGGTCACTCACTATAGTTTTATTCTGTATGGTTTGTAGTGTGTTCTCTTATTTCTATTTCTGTGTTATGCCAGTCTGTGCGTTATTTAATGTATTTAAAATACATAAGTATTGTTTTGTCAATACAGTTACTTACCGCAGTTTCTTGAAGATTATATCTGAGATTTGCTAAGATAATAGTTGTTCGTATTTAAAAGGATCGAGGATTGTATAACTAAAACGACAAGTTGTTGCGACTCAAACAGTTTTAGAAACGCTGCAATAGATGATTGTGAGCTGTGGAATTACGTTCTTTCTGACTTCGATAGGGTACCAGACACAGGGGACTTGTATTATACCATTCGTTCACTTCTTGTTTGTCTCAGTTTCTAGCATTTTATTGCTGTATAAGTTGACATTTGTATAGTTTTCTGTTTGTAATTTGTAGATCTTTTGTTAATTTTTTTAGACGGGTGTCTCAGAAAGATAGTTATGCTGCCCATGTGTCGTGCTGTAAACTTACAGTAATATATTCCTCAAGCATTCTTCGTGCGGGTTCCTGTGCCTACAAATGATTTAGGAAATGGGGGCAGGGGTGGAAGGGGGGGGGGGCACTGCCCCATAACAACCAGGTTATAAAAGTCGACTGATTAGGAATATTGTTTTTGAAGTCTGGGGGCATTTGCCGGAGAGGCAAGGAACTAACAATCTGCATAAAAAAGCCAGATCTGTAAAACGGATGTGAATTAAAAACTTAAATTTTGTGACAAGACTAAATCTAGAAAGCAACCAGGGATTACAAGACTAAGTGGATCAAGTCAACAGGAGCAGTGCAGGGTATGAAATACAATGCTATGGCAATTTATGATGAAAAAGAGCGACTAAGAGTGAATATCACAATAAACGGAGAGATATTAGAACAAGTAACAAGTTTCTCTGATCATGGACACGTGGTAACAGACAATGGCAGAAGTAAAACAGAAATCGGAAAGAGGAATTGTTAATTATTATTAACAGCTGGAGAGAAATAATAAAACAGACTGAAAGTGAGAATCGTCAAATATTGTGTATACTCAAGTTTGCTGTAAGAGAGTTAAGACGTTTGCGTAAAGCAACTGGGAACTGTGAATTAACAACCATGGTCAGACTGCAAGAACAACATGTTAAACAGGGTGACGCCTAACAAGAACACTACGCGGGTAGCCAAAGAAGAAGAATAAACCAACACAGAACTGGTGTCGATGACCGTTATACACTGCGGGATTTACCGAGGAAGGGATCCGGGCCCTTATGGACTGAGTGGTTCACGTGCAATGAGGATAAACTGTCGACTAACTAACTAAGCTTGCTGTATGGTGCAGAAAGACACAATAAACAAGTTATGAGAAAACGAACTGAGTCTCTGGAAATGCAGATGTACTTAAGCATGTGTGGTATTGGCCACATTAGCGCAGTCTTTAGGAGACTCGCTTTCAAATTCAGCTGTGACTCGCTGCAGCCAACGGCCGGTGTTCGAAACCGGGCGGTTTCCGGGGTTCACACAGCCCCTAGAATATAGGTACCAGAGATAACACTCTGGGGTGAATGGAGGAACGTCGCTATAGCTACAGAGTTGCGTGCGGACGGCGACACAGGCGGACAGATTCTTATCAGCTGGCCGTACTGGTGGCAGAGCACTTATGGATTATAACCGTGTGTAATGACGCTCGTTCACATCTCCCGATTTTACCTTTTTTATGGATGGTATTTCATGGAAACAAAAACAAAAAAAAACAAAAAAAGATAAAGTGGTTCTTAAAAGACTGCGAATGAAAAGAGAAATACTGAAAGAAATTAAAGAAAGGCACTTTAAAAATGTTGGCCACGCTAAAAGACATAATACGCTTTTTAAAACCATACTGAAAAGAAAGGGGTAAGAGAGCAAGAGGCAGACAAAGATACTAGTAGGAGAGCAATAGCAAGAGATGGACGAACAGCCTGAGATAGTGTACCATCAATACAAACGAACGAACGAACAAACTTTATTTTCAAAGGGTCTGATATTCGGGCCTTCACTCATTTTTCAGAGTACCAATGCCTGTTATCAATAATGCATGTTATAAATATTATAAAGAAATATAAATTATAAAATAATACTTACACACATCATATGTACACAATCGTACACCCTCACACACACGTATACATACTCCTACGTTCTCATACATGCACACTCATATACAGACATACGTAATACATACACACACTCATCTACATACATACAAAAACATAAAACACATACATAGACATAAATGCACAAACAGAAAACACACACATACATTTATGATTATACATTTACACACACATTCCGTACATACACACCTATTCATGCATCCATGCATATACACATATACAATCACATGTATCGACACCAACATATGCACACAATCACACATTTACACTCACATGTATACATTCACCTACATACATGCATACATACATACATACACACATTTATACATACACTCACATCTTTACACACATACATACATACCTAAATACACACACATACACCCACATGTGTAAATTTGCATACATACATCCACCAACATGCATACATATACACCTAGATACATACATACATACATACATACATACATACATACATACATACATACATACATACATACATACATACATACATACATACATACATACATACATACATACATACATACATACATACATACATACATACATACATACATACATACATACATACATACATACATACATACATACATACATACATACATACATACATACATACATACATACATACATACATACATACATACATACATACATACATACATACATACATACATACATACATACATACATACATACATACATACATACATACATACATACATACATACATACATACATACATACATACCTACCTACCTACCTACCTACCTACCTACCTACCTACCTACCTACCTACCTACCTACCTACCTACCTACCTACCTACCTACCTACCTACCTACCTACCTACCTACCTACCTACCTACCTACCTACCTACCTACCTACCTACATACATACATACATACATACATACATACATACATACATACATACATACATACATACATACATACATACATACATACATACATACACATACATACATACATACATACATACATACATACATACATACATACATACATACATACATACATACATACATACATACATACATACACACATACATACATACATACATACATACATACATACATACATACATACATACATACATACATACATACATACATACATACATACATACATACATACATACATACATACATACATACATACATACATACATACATACATACATACATACATACATACATACATACATACATACATACATACATACATACATACATACATACATACATACATACATACATACATACATACATACATACATACATACATACATACATACATACATACATACATACATACATACATACATACATACATACATACATACATACATACATACATACATACATACATACATACATACATACATACATACATACATACATACATACATACATACATACATACATACATACATACATACATACATACATACATACATACATACATACATACATACATACATACATACATACATACATACATACATACATACATACATACATACATACATACATACATACATACATACATACATACATACATACATACATACATACATACATACATACATACATACATACATACATACATACATACATACATACATACATACATACATACATACATACATACATACATACATACATACACATACATACATACATACATACATACATACATACATACATACATACATACATACATACATACATACATACATACATACATACATACATACATACATACATACATACATACATACATACATACATACATACATACATACATACATACATACATACATACATACATACATACATACATACATACATACATACATACATACATACATACATACATACATACATACATACATACATACATACATACATACATACATACATACATACATACATACATACATACATACATACATACATACATACATACATACATACATACATACATACATACATACATACATACATACATACATACATACATACATACATACATACATACATACATACATACATACATACATACATACATACATACATACATACATACATACATACATACATACATACATACATACATACATACATACATACATACATACATACATACATACATACATACATACATACATACATACATACATACATACATACATACATACATACATACATACATACATACATACATACATACATACATACATACATACATACATACATACATACATACATACATACATACATACATACATACATACATACATACATACATACATACATACATACATACATACATACATACATACATACATACATACATACATACATACATACATACATACATACATACATACATACATACATACATACATACATACATACATACATACATACATACATACATACATACATACATACATACATACATACATACATACATACATACATACATACATACATACATACATACATACATACATACATACACATACATACATACATACATACATACATACATACATACATACATACATACATACATACATACATACATACATACATACATACATACACATACATACATACATACATACATACATACATACATACATACATACATACATACATACATACATACATACATACATACATACATACATACATACATACATACATACATACATACATACATACATACATACATACATACATACATACATACATACATACATACATACATACATACATACATACATACATACATACATACATACATACATACATACATACATACATACATACATACATACATACATACATACATACATACATACATACATACATACATACATACATACATACATACATACATACATACATACATACATACATACATACATACATACATACATACATACATACATACATACATACATACATACACATACATACATACATACATACATACATACATACATACATACATACATACATACATACATACATACATACATACATACATACATACATACATACATTCATACATACATTCATACATACATTCATACATACATACATACGTACATACGTACACCCATGCCCACACACATTACATACATACATACACATGCATGTATACACACATATACAATCACCCATAAAGATATTACATACAGACATGCATACCTGCATACATACATACTTGCATACAATATATAAACACACACACACAAACCCACAATCACACATACACTCATATACTATCACACATACTTACAACATATATACATAATTGCACACATACTTACAAACCTAAATATACTTTTATATATCCACATACATACACACACACACACACACAATCACACACACACATTTATAAATACACAAACACCCACATACCTACACAGCTACATATACCTACATTCACCCACATACATACATAAATACACACACACATACAATCACATTCTTACACAGCTACATTTACATACATACATTCTCATACATACAGACATACATAATACAAACACGCACCTACATACGTACACGCACACATACATACATTCATATGTATACATACATACATAGGCTACATCTACATGCATTTATAATACAAACATACATCCATACATACATCAACATTCATGCATACATATACTCATATACAAACATAAAACACACACACTTACTCACATAGACATACGTGCACACACACATACATGCATACATTCACACATCATTACATACACTCACATACTTATAAACATACGTACATACTTGCAATTACACCTAAATACACACACATACACCCACATACTTACACAGATACATATGCATACATACATCCACCAACATGCATACATACACACATACATGCATACATACACACACATAATATACATACACACATATGCAATACATATATAATCACACAAATAGACACCCACACACTTACATTCAGAGATATATGCCTGCATATATACATACTTGCATACATAATACACACACACACCCACAATCACACTCACATACAATCACACATACACCCACATATATACACCCATATACTTACAACTTAATTACATAAAAACACCAAATACTTACAAACCTAAAAATACATACATATATTCACATACATACACACACACACTCACACAATACACACATATAATACATATAAGGAAGATGATAATGCATGTGAATTATTAGCTACATCTATGGTGGCATATAATCACTAGTAAGCATGAATTTATAACCGCTGCTATTAACTGAGTACATACTCGTATTTTTCAGATCGAGTTGGAGGTGATTCCATAAATGAATAGCAGAATATGACAAACTTTTTTTTAATAGATCTATTCTAGGCTTCAGCAAATGCAATAAATTTAGCCGTTTGCTCTTAGGGTTGGTTTGAATCAACTGGAAAAGATAATCTGCAGTGTTCTGAGCCAAAATTTTATGAAAAAATCTCCCTTTTTTAAAAATTATTCGTTTAATAAATGGGAGAATTCTTACATGTCTATAGAAATGATTTTTGCTGGTGTGTTTTCTATCTGAGACTAGGTGTAAAGCGCAATTTTGTAGAGAACACAGTCATTTTAAGTTAGATTTGGAGCAACCATCCCAAACCGTGGAACAATAGTCAATATGGGCTTGAATGTAGGATACATAAAATATTTTACGTGTGCTCTGATCCAGAAAGTGCTGAATTTTGGCTAACTGATACACTTTTTGTGCTACTTTCTTGGTTAGGCATGAACATGAGAACACCAAGTTAAATTGCTATCAATTTTAACGCCTAACGTTTTGTGTTCATTAACATTACTAATAGGTAATTTGTCAACATAGAGCTCAAGCAAAAGCTTGTTTAAGAGTAATGTCTGTAACTTCTGTCTAGTTGCTATTACCATAGATTTAGTTTTAGTTATGTTAATTTGCATGCGATTAGCATTACTCCATTTAATAAGTTTATCTAGTTCATTCTGTAATAAACTTCCTAACTTATCATAGTTCTCATGATTAGTGTATATAGTACAGTCATTTACTACTTGTCGTCGATCAGACAAGAATGACTTTATTAATTTTACTAAATTGCTGTTAGTTTTTAAGGTAATTAATTTGTTATTAAAAGAGTTAATTATCACATGCCCAAAGAATGTGAAAAGTGGAGAAATATCGTATGCAAAAGAGTAGATACATGTCGGAGATGGTAAATTGATATCAGCTGCACACAAAAAAAGGTGGACAAATGTTAGAGTTGGCAAATTAACATCGGCTGCAGAGAAAGTAGACAAATATTGGAGATGGTAAATTAAAAGCAGCTGTAGAGAAAGTTTACCAATTATAAAGATGATTAATTAACATCAGCTGCAGAAAAAGTAGACAGATTTTGGAGATGGTAAATTATCAGCGGCTGAAGAAAAGGTACACACATATTGGAGATTGTGAATTAACATCAGTTGCCAAATAAGTAGACAAATGTTGGAGACAGTAAATGGACATTAGTTGCAGATAATGATTAAACACCAGCTGTAGAAAAAAAAAGATGGAGATGGTGAATAGAAATTAGCTACAAAAAGGGGCGGGGTGGGGTAATCACAGGCCAGTTTTGGAAAGGGGCCTTTCACAGCTGCACAGAACAAATAAACATAACCCAATGTTGGAGAGAAAAATTTAATAACAACTCAAGAGAACCAAACTATAATAAGATGTTCTGGAAAGACAATTAATAACAGCTTCGGGGGGAAATTACACACAAACAGTAAGGAAAGAGAATTAACTACGACTACAAAGAAATTGAGAAGAGTATTTTTGGGGGATCAACATCATGGCACAAGGGAAGTAGACCATAAGTGCTCCGTTCTACTCAAGCCTGAGTCCGTAGAATCTCAGCGCAGTGCACGAACTCCGTAGCACCGGCGAGGATCCTGAAATACTTTGGGTAGATTGTTAACTCCTAATTTTTCCCGGACAGTGCCGTTAGGCGTCCGATCTTTCTACCCAGAGACCAGAGGAAATTACTAGAAGTCCACGTGGAAAAAAAAAATCCTAGCCGTCACCGGAATTTAAACCCGGGACATCGGCACTTGAGGCGAAAGCCATGCCTCGAGACCACGCCTCCCCGAAGGGTGTTGAAAAAGAGATAATTAACGCCAGAGGCAGAAAAATGCACACTTGTTAGAAACAGAGAATGTACAGAGGCAGCAGAAACCGCAGAAAGTTGTTGGACTGTGGTAATTAACAGCAACGGCAGGAAACACCGGGGGGTTGGGGGGAGGGGTTGGATATAGAAAGCTATCCGCAACGGCAAGGGCAAAAAGCAGTAGGTTAGTTGCGAATACTTTACAGGACTTTGCAAAACCAACCCCAGCAGCCCCTGGCTGTTGTGTGGTTTCTCTAGGCAAATTTACGTCCAGCAGTTTGTCATTCCTCCTGGACGGTCGGCCCTCTGATACCACTGTTGAAACCAACGCAAGGCGCATCTCCCGCAGCTGGGATCGAACCCGGCACCCCGGCATTACAAAGCGTTCACATCGACTTAGCCACAGAGCCGACAGCGCTAAAAGCAGGGCAAGTTATTTGACGACACTATTGCACACACCCACCTACACTGGGCAACCGGTTATTTCGTGACCATGTTGCAGCGTCCCAGTATAGCTTTGCTATATGGCTATACGACTGAGCGCATTTCCGGGTTTGTATCTGTTTGATTCTTATCCTTGAGACTTTAATTCTTCAGACAACTATCCCAGAGGGGGAAAACGTAAAAAAATTTTTACTGAAAAGTTGAAAAAAAAAAAAGAAGAAAAAAAAATTAAAGTCGAGAAGATCAACTTCATTGAACCGGGTGTTATCCCATATTCCCCTGTCTCTCTCCACACAACGGAAGCCCCCTGTGGAAAGCGCTGCACAGAGCACGAACTCCGTAGCTCCGGCGACGATCACCGGAAATCTCCTTAAAAAGTGCACCCGTAAACTAAAGGACGTAGCTGTAAAACGAACACATGACCTTACAAGCGTAAGGCAAACGGCTTGACCAGCATTTGCTTTTCCTGGTTCCGGAATCCCATTTGGCGAATACTGCAACTGCCCTATCAAGCATGTCCTAAAAGACTACTATAGAGGAGTTTTCAAAGTTCGGATGTTGAACCAAAATATATAGCAACCTAGCTGTTAACTAAAACACATCGTGCAACCGCCGGTTTAAGAGTGATCACAGAGGAGTCAGTGGCAGAAAACTGAGGTACTGGAGAGAGAGAGAGAGAGAGAGAGAGAGAGAGAGAGAGAGAGAGAGAGAGAGTTAACTGAAGTAGCCGAATAAGGCAAGCAGTTATTATACAGCGGAAACAAACATCAGCGACAGGAAAACAAAGTCACGCGCTGGAGATCCGTAATTAAAAACAGTCGCGAAACCTCATATATGCAATTGAATCAAGTAGTAAAGAAACGAAGCTAGCGTTCCTGGGACATATAGTGAAAAAGCCTGAGAATAGTTAAACTAGAAGAGTCTATACTCTGGAACCTACAGGTCTATATAAATTAAGGGAAACTAAAACATATGTGGGTGGGGGATGGGGGAGGGTCTAGATCAACGGTTCTCAACCTGCCGGTCGATACCCTTTTTTGTGTCAAACGAATCTTTCACAGGGGTCGCCTAAGACCAATGGAAAACACAAATTCATTGGAGTTATGAAGGACAATAACTGTTTGGGGTTCGCCCCAACATAAGGGAACTGTATTAAAGGGTCGCCGCATTAGGAAGGTTGAGAGCCAATGGTCTAAAAAAGGAAGTTTAAAAAATAGGAAGGACCTGAGTGAGTTGCTTGCCAGAGCGAAGGATAGGACGATTTGGCGAGCCAGAGTTGCTGAGATCCTTTGTTACGTTCAGAATAAAGGGTACAAGAGAGAGAGAGAGAGAGAGAGAGAGAGAGAGAGAGAGAGAGAGAGAGAGAGAGAGAGAGAGAGAGAGAGAGAGAGAGAGAGAGAGAGATTAGAAAAACTCAGACAGATATTAGATAGCCGGAATTTATATCAGAGACAGGAAAATACCGACACGTGTTGGAGAGACGGAATTTAAAAACAGAAGCAGGAAAAAAATCTACGTAGGAATGTTTTCATTGAATGGCCGGAAACGTTTTATCTGAAGCAAGCTGGCATTCCTCAATGGGAATTGTGAAGTCCAAAAATCAATTCCGTGTTATTGACAAGATCTGGTCGCTGGGCTGCGCTGTTTTCGTATTCCATTAGAGGTTTTTGAAATTGTCATAAACAAATAATGCCAACAGTTCCATTAAATTCTGTGAATTCTCCACACATTTTACAGTTGAAAGAGCACGGGCCAATCTTACTGCTGTTTATTAGGAAAAGTATACACTGACTTGTTTATAACTGGTTCCTGAAATTCTGCATCTTCCATTTCTTCGCGACTGCTAAATTAAAAAAAAAAAAACTCTAGAAAGTACAAATTTGTTCATTACATATTTAAATATGTATGTATATGTATTAAATATGCTACGTGATGAAAGGAGTAGGGACGCCGAAACAAAAAGAACATGTGGGACAGGGCCTCGGCGGGGGCCCCTCAAGTGACCTATGCCATATTTACTGGCGTAATATTAATACTTAGTGACACAGAAATATAATAATATATGTAAAGTAACATGACGTGTATAGGGGAATACTTAAAGAAAGTAACTATACACTGGGAAAGAGTAAGAGGGGAGATAAGATCTCCAACCTAATTTTGTGTATGTATTTTTGCTGTATTCTTGGTTGTCCGGGACTTTGTCTATGATCAACATAGCTCAGTTTCCGCGACCTTCCGATCTGCAGGGAGTGTATAGCCGCTACACAACGGAGGCTCCCTACAGGGGGTTTGTCGTTTTGAAATGAATCTATTAGTAGGAAAAAAAGTAGGAAAAGTTAGAGATACAGCAGAATGTTTGACGAGCTTTTCTGTCCAGTTCCTAACCATTTGGATGGAAGGTTTGCCCAGACCTCTTCTGTCCAGTTCTTAACCATTTGGATGGAAGGTTCGCCCAGACTTTTTTTTTTTTTTTTTTGTCTAGTTCTTAACCATTTGGATGGACGGTTCGCCCGGAGTTTTTCTGTCCAGTTCCGAACCATTTGAATGGAAGATTCACCCAGAGCTGTTCTGTCCATTTCCTAGCCATTTAAATGGAAGGTTCACTCAAAGCTTTTCTGTCCAGTTCTTAACCATTTAGATGAAAGATTGGCCCCCTTGTTCATGATATGCATGCGTGCAGTACATACTTTCCAGGTTGTTATCCGAAAAGTTTCACACTTTAAGATTAGGAAATCTCAATCAGAATTGCAGACCGACTGGACCTGAAGGTTTAATAACGTAAGACTGGAAATGTCTCAGTTCTGGTGGCAAACCCACAAGGCAAGCTTTGCTACCCATTTCAACCTCCGGGAAAGTTATAATTCGGGCACCCGTCATGGACACATTAGACTTGCATAACTTACAGTCCTATGCGGGTAAGGATGTTTTAATTATAGTTGCTTCAATCTTTGTCTCTATGACAGCCAAAGTTCAAGAAAGTTTAATCACAAATTATTTATAAATGCATTTCGTAGTAACATTTCAATATGTTTACTAATTACAGAATCCGTCTACAAAGTGCCATTTACATCACTCGAGACTCCTTGATCAGCTTCCCAGTATGCCTGGGTGTATTATAAGTCAAGTCACTGAGGAAATAGAGCAATAATGACAGCGCGACCTTATGGTGGGTATGTAATGATTGACAGCCAAATGGACCAGCACCAGTCTACCAACAAACAGTACCCTTCCTCCAAGGAAACAGACTTAGTTCCCAAGAGCAACGGCAGGAGTATCGCCAGGTCTAACCAGAAGAGAGATGTGTCAACTCTTCCCACAGAGACAAACTCTACCAGACGGTTCTCTAATCTATCCCAGATCGAAACTATTCCTGATAATTATAAACGCGATGTAAAAGAGTACATCGAAAGCAACTCAGGTCACAGAATGCATACTAGTGTTCCTAACAACGATTTAACTAGAAGACGCACCTCGCAGTCTTCTGAAAATGATTCCAAGGCTCTTAATTATACATTGCCAAGAAGATATTCTTCAAAACATTATGAAAATGGTGTTGTTGATCATTCTAACGGTTCCGCTAAAATACAGTCTTCTAGACAGTATACAGACAATAAAGCTGGAAGGACACATAATTTATCTCAGAGAGACTCTCCAAGGGAATACAATGACGATATTTCTGATCATTCTAGCAGTACATATCAACGACGCTCCTCAAGGCATGATAAAGACATTATAACAGACCATTCCACAGAATCGTCTCGAAGACGATCTTCGAGACACTACGAAGGCAGTTTCACTGACTATTCAAAGGATACACATCAAAGACGTTCTTCAAGACATTATGAAAACAGTGTCAGGGATCATTCGACTGAAAAATCCCAAAGGCGTCATTCCCGACAATATGAGGACGGCTACACAGATCACTCTAACGATTCATCTCGAAGTCGTTCTTCAAAACACCATGAAGACGACATAAAAGATCGCAGCCACCCATCTCGAAGACGTTCATTAAATAATTACGATGAAAATGTTAGCTGTCGAATGAATGACAGTTCTAAAAAATCCTCAGCAAGGCGCTATGAACAGTACGTTACTGATCCAGCTAATAAATACACCAGCCTTCGATCTAATCATACATTAGATCGGCCCGGTTATGCCACTCTTCCATCATCGACAAAGTTAGGCAAAACAGAGCGAAGGGATGTCCGTGTCCATGGAACTAGTGTCACGGAGAGACTAGATAATGACGTTGGTGTGTTATTACATGGAAAGGCCGACACATCAAAATCCAGAGCGGACCACGGATTAAGCCTTCGCAACTATGACAATTACGATTCTTTGCAAAGGAGTACAGACAATGACCAATTACATACAAGCAGTTTACAGAGGCACTCTCGCAGTAAGGACAGAGGAATGCCAAAAAGCGAGCATCATTATCACAGCAACCACTCTGTTGAACGTAACGGGAGAAAAGAGAATCATCCGCATCAGCACGATTTGCGGAGAAATAGTTCTCAGTATAGTACACCAGAGTCTGTTAAAGTAGATTCGGATCAACAGTATGCTAGTTATCCATTGAACAAACACACCAAGATAAACAACAACCTCAATCATAGAAGCGATACATTGGATGCAAGACATGTGAAGAAAGAAAACATTCATGAAGATGATGGACGTGCATTTTTTCGGTCCAGCAACAACGACTTGTCTGATGAATACAAGAAAGAAAAGCCACACAGACATCGACAAGCGAGTGTTGATAGATCTAGCAGTCAACATCCTATAGAAGGAAATGAAATAGGAGACAATTACGGAGTCAATAGACATGAACAATCTGCAACAAAGAGAAGTAGTTCTGCAACAAGAAACGAAGGCCACAATCGTGAAACGCAAAATAAGGGATCAAATCCATCCCACAATAAAAATCATGCCTCATTTCGTTCTTCTAAAGAGAAACTTGAAAGAGAAGAAGGAAGTTTATTCACATTGTCTGACCGACGAAACTCTGGCGATGTTAGTAAACAAAAGCAAAAAAGCCTAACTGAGCACAGCCTGGCTGCAACAAACTCGCACAAAAATACCTACCCAACGGCTAAACACAATGAAATTACCAGCGATGTTGGTGGGCATAGTCATGCACATACACAATCAATAGATGGTACGGGTCTAAACATGTTTGGAGAACGCCAGCGTCACATTGTGCGACCATTGGAGTCAGGAAAGTCAGTGGCTGACAGTCATGTCAGTCGGTCCCTTACAAATGGCATTGGATGTGAAAACAATCAAAAGGAAACAGAATCTGCTGGTCGTTCAAGGACTACGAATTCGAACAGCCGAAGATCAACATCTACAATCAACAAACATGAAGAAAGCAATGCTTCCTCTTACAAACAAGATGTTACCTATAGTCGTCGCTCGTCTTCCTCCCGATCAAATGGCAACACAGGCTTTGCTTCCTCTTCTTCGTCCCCTCGGAGGGAGGACTCCCAGTATAAGTTGCAGATGGATGTTTCACCCTCGACTAAATCGCAGGACACAAATCACAGGTCTCGGGAGGACAGACAGCAGACACGGCCGCATAGATCTAGTAGCAGTCATAATGGTCTCACCTTAGCTCAGCCCAAAGAAGTGGCTTCCAGCTTGAAAGTTGCGTCTACAAACGACGAACTTTATGTAGATCGCTCCCCTGCAGCTGATAGTACAGAACACCACAAACAAGATTTACGTAGTGGAAGGAAAGAAACCTCAATTTCTAATAAACAACGAGCTAAGTTGGAACGAGAGGGAAATCCGGAGTTGGACACTGTATATCCAAACGCAGAAATCAAAAATAACATTGTTATAAGCCCAGGCAACTCTTCTAGCAGCATTTTAAATAAGAGTGGCTCTCCTAAAAGTGTTTCCAAAGTAGATTTAATTGACGGATCTAGTTCCACGTCGACGTTGAAGGATAGCTGCGTTACGACAAAAACATCTATTTCAGACAGTATATCATCTCTCTTGGGAAGGGGGAATAAATATCAACAGTTTCGATCTAATCAGTCAGACGTATCTTCAACGCCCACTTCTATTAGTGACAGGTGGCGAAAGTTAACCCGGGTTATTCTACCAGATAAAGATGCATTTTCTGATAATTCAAATGAACGAAAAGCACCCGCAATTTTTTATGCTGCTGCTACCAGGTTTATGAACACTTTGTCGAGTGTTCACACTGTTATCCCTAAAAGTGCACCTGTGTCAGCCGGGGGACCTCCAAACGACATTACAGCTTCTCACGAATCACAAAATGAAACAGTTTTGGCGGAGACTCATGTGGAAGAAATTACAATGTCTGAAGCCAAATCAGAACGTAACTGCTCACCTATGAACACATTATCAATACAAGAACACACGGACAAAGTCTCACCGTCTCACAGCGTTGTGTCTCTGGATGTTCCTGCTGTGGCAGCATCTCAGCGCACTAGCGTTATCTCAACACCAGGCACTTTATGCAATCACAAAATGAGACTCAGTGCCTATGCCCTGATGACGGAGAAGGCTGACGCCTCGGAAGCCGAAATTGGCAACCATGTGGTGAGTGGATTTTGTGAGCAACATCGTTCCTCTTCTTCTTCTTTTGTGGTCTCACTGATATCAGGTTGTAGCCAGTTGTCGTGCTTTTCTGTTTTTATCTTGTGCTCTTCAGAAAGCTTGGGTAATTGGTTAGTTCATCGTTTTGCAGGTTTCAGCTACACCCCTATTGAAACCTCCGTGCGCAACGCCCCCCCCCCCCTTTTCCCCCTTTTTTTGGGTTGGAAACCTCTGTTCTAAAGGAACATTACCAGCAACAATGCACGACTTTTTAAAAATTTCAACGAGTTGTCTCTCTTAGTATACTCTTGAGATGTCAGTAGCAGGCGAGACTATATATATATATATATGGTTGATACCATAAACATGAATGAAGCAAAACTATATATTATGTTGGGCAGTTTATTTCTCTTTTGTTGTTTCTGCTGCTGCTACTTTTGTTGTTTCTCGCTGCTACTGCTGCAGCTACTTCTGCTTTTTCTTCCTCCTCTTTTTCTTCTGTTTCCTTCTTCTTTTTCTTCTTCTTCTTCTTCTTCTTCTTCTTCTTCTTCTTCTTCTTCTTCTTCTTCTTCTTCTTCTTCTTCTTCTTCTTCTTCTTCTTCCTCTTCTTCTTCTTCTTGTGTTTGTTGTTGTTGTTCTTGTTCTTGTTGCTCCTCTTCTTCTTCTTACTTTTCTTCTTCTTCTTCTTCTTCTTCTTCTTCTTCTTCTTCTTCTGCTTCTTCTTCTTCTTCTTCTTCTTCTTCTTCTTGTGTTTGTTGTTGTTGTTCTTGTTCTTGTTGCTCCTCTTCTTCTTCTTACTTTTCTTCTTCTTCTTCTTCTTCTTCTTCTTCTTCTTCTTCTTCTTCTTCTTCTTCTTCTTCTTCTTCTTCTTCTTCTTCTTCTGCTTCTTCTTCTTCTGCTTCTTCTTCATTAATACCCTGAAAACTGGCTTACAGTGAGACCACCATTGTCGTCATACTACACAAACAGATCACTGGGGACATCGACAGGACTCAAACTGCGGTTTCAACAACGCTAGCAGCTGGATTCACAACTAAGCCATCTGAGTCTGGACTATCCCATTCTCGGGGAGAGAGAGAGAGAGAGAGGGGGGGGGGGCACTACGTGAACCATTCTTTATACACACTGTGTTTCCAGCGGCGGCTTAAGGCTGTTACCAGTGTCTGCTACAACCAGTGAGAGAGAGAGAGAGAGAGAGAGAGAGAGAGAGAGAGAGAGAGAGAGAGAGAGAGAGAGAGAGAGAGAGAGAGCAACAATAAACCTTACACCACTGATTGCTTGTTACATGAAACTGGTCTAAAGACATTACAGAGGCCATAAGGTGAACGAGCTCATTTTCGAGACATCTATGAGACACGGCTGTTCCATTCTAAAGAAACTATATGAATCATTCCTCCTGGTTGCTTTTTTCTAGACGACTTCAAATCCCGTGCCTCTGGATTTCCTTTTCTGCTACAATCAGCAGAGGTATGACATTAAACTACTGTGACATGAGGTAGGTACAGGTAGTGCGAGGTCACACCATACTAGTTTGCTTTGTGGATACCCAGGAGCAATACGCGGATAACGACCTGGCAATTTGAGGATTGGAGAGTGGAGCTTTTAACATTTCAACACATTTTGAGTTTTGTCTTCAGTTGTCTGTACGAGATGTTATCTGTTCGGGGCTTCAAAGATGTAAACATTGACAGCTGATGTCCTACACCAAATAGTTGTAGATTACTACATACGAGCATTGATGAACATATTTCCTCTGGAGGAATTAGTCATTTAGTGATATCTCTCTTCTTCTCCTACTCTTTATCTCTCTCTCTCTCTCTCTCTCTTGTACGTGTGCTCCCCCTCCACCACCACTTTGATGCAGGAGTAACTGTGAGCTGTTTATTATCTATTATTGTTGTCACAATTATTACTAGTGTTCATACGTGTATGTTTGCATATATGCATGAAAATAGTACTTTATGTATAAATTCATGATGAAACATAAGCCTAATGTTAAACAACATAAACATTATAACTTTTGTACACCAGTAACATACGGGTGTCGGCATGTAGGGAGTCGGTAGTCCAGAACCGAAGTTTAATGTGTCTCCATGTGAGATGCACAATCGTTACTAAGACAACGAGGTCGAAAGGGGGCGACACCTTTTTGATAGGCGTTATTTACCTGGCCCCTGCCTCAGCACCAGGGTACCACTGGGCTGGCCGTACATACTGTATTAATTAAAGATAGTAACCAATTTTGATCAGCTCGATCCTAGCCGGAGCTACGCAGTTCGTGCTTCCGCGTTGAGATCTGATGCAGCAGCATTTACAAAGTACAGAAGTATGGTAGGAGACGGCGCAATAAACTTGCTGGTGCATGCAAAAGCCAATGTAAATCAGAACGCCTTGTCAAGAGCAATCTCCACATTCTATGCTAATAGTGCCTGACCGTTCGACAGAGAAGCCCAGTTTCGGAGAAACTGATATATGATGCTGATGTAGCTGCACTTCAGGAGACCAGGCTGAATACTCACTAAGCTCTGAATGTCTCAGGCTTCCAAACATACTACAACATCAAACACCTAGGCGAGGCAATTCTAGCCAGGTGCGGAATAAAAGCCGCAATTGTAGACACAAGTGTATGGAACAACAGCGAAATTCAGATGCAGGCGGTGAAGTCAGACAGAACCAGAACCTTTTACTTTAATTAACATCTATGCCTACAATAATAAAGATGACCCCAAAATGGGGGGGGGGTGTGCAATGTTAAGGGGCATGAGCGAGCAGATAATTACCGACATCATGAGTGGTGACTTCAACGCCAAAGATTGGCTATGGGACAATACGACTATCAAGAAACAGGGTGAGGCATTGGAGGAAGCACCAACATATACGGATTTAATCTGTTTGAATGATGGCAGACACACCAGAATCTCCGACAGAGAAGGTGATACGAACAGAACCCTCGATCTCACTCTGGTCTCTCCCAACATGAGTGCAGTCTGCCAGTGGGGCGTACTGGGACATCATGGAAGCCAACATCCATGCTGGATTTTTCCAGTATGCTGCACATCAGCCTGACGTAACTGGGCATCTGCGAGACGGGTCACGCAGAACATCGCGAAAGAAGAAAGCTACCTTTCAACACACCCCGTGGTAGACACCTGAAGTCGCAGAAACCTGGACAGGCAAAAGAAGTGCCACCAAAGACTGAGAGAAATACAGAATGACTTCGATTTATTTTCAAGCTTAAACATTAAATATAGATAGGTCAGACTCACTGAACACTTTAAACAACTCGCAAGGAGCCTTAGCCCACGGTAGAGAAACTTTTGGTCATGAAATAGGCTGCGAAAAATATCTCAGAAAATTCTGAAGAAGAAGACGAAGAAGAAGACGAAGGAGAAGCCGAAGGAGAAGAGGGAGAAGAAGCCGAAGAAGAAGACAAAGAATAAGACGAAGATGAAGACGAAGAAGAAGAAGAGGAAGAAGAAGGAGAGAAAGAAGAAGAAGAGGAAGAGAACGAAGAAGAGAGGGAAGAGGCAGAAGAAACGGAAAACAAAACGGCAAAAGTGGCAGAAGAAGCAAAGGAAGAAAAGGGGATTCGGAAGGAGAACGCGGAAGACCATGAGGGGTAAAGAGAAAAATTTGAATTCAATTAAGGGAAAGACGGGGAGGAATTGAAACCGGAAGAGTAGGAGGAGGACAAAGAAGAAAAGGGTGAAGAGAGAAAGAAGAGAAAAGGGAAGTAAATGAGAAGTAGCAGCATCAGTAGCAGAAAAAGTAGTATCTAATTTATCAAGACTACCCCCCGCCCCCCTCCCCACCACACCCCCACCCTTTTCCATTAATTTGATCATTTGCCTGTTGTGTCTTACTATAAAACAGAAGGAGTATGGTCACATCTTGTATGATGCTGTCACATCTTAATTACGGCCCCAAGTTGTCTGATCCTAATACAGAAATACGGTCGTCGCACCTTGTCTCATCCTAATTCAGAAATACTGTCGTCGCACTTTGTCTTATCCTAATACAGAACTACTGTCGTCACACCTTGTCTGACCCTAATACAATAATACTGTCGTCGCACCTTGTCTCATCCTAATTCAGAAATACTGTCGTCGCACCTTGTCTCATCCTAATACAAAACTACTTTCGTCACACCTTGTCTAATCCTAATACAATAATACTGTCGTCGCACCTTGTCTCATCCTAATTCAGAAATACTGTCGTCACACCTTGTCTGATCCTAAAACAATAATACTGTCGTCGCACCTTGTCTAATCCTAATACAGAAATACTGTCGTCGTACCTTGTTTCATCCTAATACAGAAATACTGTCGTCGCACCTTGTCTCATCCTAATGCAGAAATACTGTCGTCGCACCTTGTCTCATCCTAACACAGAAATACTGTCGTCGCACCTTGTCTCATCCTAATACAGAAATTCTGTCGTCGCACCTTGTCTCATCCTAATGCAGAAATACTGTCGCCACACCTTGTCTCATCCTAACACAGAAATACTGTCGTCGCACCTTGTCTCATCCTAACACAGAAATACTGTCGTCGCACCTTGTCTGATCCTAATACAATAATACTGTCGTCGCACCTTGTCTCATCCTAATTCAGAAATACTGTCGTCGTACCTTGTTTCATCCTAATTCAGAAATACTGTTGTCACACCTTGTCTGATCCTAATACAGAACTACTGTCGTCACACCTTGTCTGATCCTATTACAGAACTACTGTCGTCACACCTTGTCTGATCCTAATACAATAATACTGTCGTCGCACCTTGTCTGATCCTAATACAGAAATACTGTCGTCGCACCTTGTTTCATCCCAATTCAGAAATACTGTCTTCGCACCTTGTCTGATCTCAGCACAAAAAGACAACTGTCACATCTGATCTCAGGCAAACGGGGAAAGGCAATGGTCACTGTGGGCGGAAAAGAGGGGGGGGGGTGGGGGGATGGACACGACGCTCTCTAACAGAAGGTCGACTAATTAGGGTGTTCCCTTCAAAGTGGTAGCGCTTATTTTGGAATGTGTCTGTCTTAGAGGCGAAAGACTAACAGTCTGCATATATATATATATATATATATATATATATATATATATATATATATATATATATATATATATAAGCTAGATCTGTACAACTGATTTGCACGCGAACTCAAGTTTCGAAGCAATACTAAAGTCCAGAAGCTGACGAACAGCCAGAACTTTAAGCTGGAGTTTACAGATGGTGAACACGAAGTAAAAGAAGAAGAATCTAATACAGAAGAAGTAGAAAGGTTATGGTCACAACAGCTACTTTAATTCCATATCTCCGATCCTACCACAAAACGACACGCCAAAGGAAACGTGGCCACGACTTGTCTCAATCTAACAGACATAGAAGAAAGACTATAGTCATAAATTGTCTGATCCAAAGAAAGGTTGACTATGGTCACACTATATTGCGTCCTAAAACAAAAAGATGTTGGTCACACTTTGTCTGATCTGAACAGGAAAAGACTTTGACCACACCTTGTCTGATCCTATCACAGGCAGACTATGGTCACAACACTATTTGCTGACTTTCAAAACCCAGATGTCAAGCTATACCTGTGGATTTATTTCTCTCGTTAGCTGTGTGGCTTCTGGAGCTTCCCAGATACTGATATTTCTGCCAACCTAGTCTATATTTCATGCAAGAGTATATATATTTGCTTCGTTACATTTCGTGTTATATTGCCTTCTGTCATTGTTGTCTTGAATATAGCTTCCGTGCACGCATACACACAAACGGGGGCGCTGAAACCTTGAAGCTTATGTTACTTGCGCTCCTTCCCTATAAATGTAAATCTGAAAAGGGTGAGGGGGGGGTGAGAGAGAAAGAGAGAGCGAGAGAGAGAGAGAAAGAGAGAGAGAGAGAGAGAGAGAGAGAGAGAGAGAGAGAGAGAGAGAGAGATCCGCCTTGTTTCCAATAAAACGTGTTTAACGACAAAACGGCATTCTTAACCCTGTACTCAAGTCCTGTGTTCAAGTATCTGTTTATACTTTATTATTTCAAGCAACGCTGGTCTATCAGGCTTGTATTCTCAGCACTCTTCTTTATGGCAGTGAAACTTGGTCAACTTATTGGCACCAGGAGAAACCGTTAAATTAGCTTGCACATGCGATGCCTAAGAAGTATAACTGGCATAAAGTGGCAGGACAAGATCACAAACACTGAGATATTACAAAGAGCTGATGCTACAACAGTCTTCTTAATGCTCAGTTTACGAAGAATCAAATGGCTGCGTCCCATCTGGAGAATGGAGGATGGCAGATTCCCTAAGGACGGGTAGAAGATTTCGTGTCCAACATCTACTAAAATATAAAGATGTGTGCAAGCGGGACATGACGGATGCAGGTATTGCGGTGGACTCAGGGTTACAAAATACCATGAACTGTATTGCGTGGAACGGGCACACAAGGAAGGAAGAAATAATTGCAGAAAAAATGAGAGATGAGCGTCGGAGAAGAAAAAGAGTAAGCACACATGTTGACAACAATGGTCCTGAAATCCCATGCTGTAGTTGTGGATGACTTTTCTTGCTAGTCACACTCGCAATCGACATAGGACGTGAATCCCATGCCTCCTCATAGGACAATATAGCATAATGAAAAGCTATCGTCTAGAAAGACGGAAAGGTGCCAGTCAATCATTAATTCATGCATATCGTTATATTTTTTATTATTCAGCACATTATTATTATTATTGTTATTATTATTATTATTATTATTATTATTATTATTATTATTATTATTATTATTATTATTATTATTATTGCTATTATAAACTTAGAGTTGATTATTGAGCTTAGAACTTACATTAAAGCACCCTGAACACTCCCACAAGCTTTCCGTCCTCATCTTAAGCAACCAGCGAAGAGTTCCGCCTCTGATGTTGCCAGTAACTGATTATATGTCCGTCTTGCCTTTTCTCTGAGTGTAGAACTGTAGAGGAAAGCATACTGTGGACTTTAACAAGGCTTAGCTCGTTGAGTTCCTTCTTATTAACTGTCATGTGGAGGGGCTGATTTCTAATCTGGTCTGTCAATGGTTTTTATGTGTCACCGCCCATGCACACCCCTCCCAAGTTTACGTTCTGTTTACATCTAATGCGTACTCCATCCAGTCGGCATTCATAGAGAAATATTGATCTTAAATGTGGCGTTCGAGGGTATGATGGGGAATTCAGCCCTCTGCATTCATTTTCTTATCCTGGTTTAACTTGTTAATAATATTCATTGACAGGTCTCTGGGGTAGGGTGTTCTGTCTCAATGAAATCCAGCACATCATCATCATCATCAACACAATTATAACAACACACTTAAAGAAGATTTAATTTTCTTTGAGGCCGTCCTTTAGAAAATGTATAATGGTGCTATAGGCTGAAAGACAGCTAACTTACCACCAACATCAGAAAGTGACAGTTATTACTTTCGGTCATGTTATCAGAAGAAGGAAACTGGAACATTTTGTGACCGCTGAAAATATCTGTGGAAAAAGAGTCAGAGGGAGCCATTGGTTGAAGTCTGTTGACAACCTTCTCGTCATGGCAGGGAGAGGTGCCAGTATAGGAACTGATGCATGCACATGCCGTTGAAAAGCGCAGGTTGTGGAAAGGCACAATCGCCCACCCTAAGTCAGAAGGGCACTTAAAAATCTTCTTTTCGTTGGTCCGAGCCAGGTAATTGTGGTGTGCCTGTTTACAGCAAAGCTGCGATGTTTGTGCCCTTCGGCCGACCCATCCGACTTCATCAAACATTTGTTGACCAGTTTAACTTCTGGAGCACTTAATGATCATAATGATACCCCCCCCCCCCCACACTTTTTTTTGGGGGGGGGGGGGGAGGGGGTTATGTTTTTGTTGTTGTTTGTCACACCAGACAGCCAAGTGTTCCAATTCTTGCCACGTGATGAGGATTTCACAGTATCTAATATCATTATCTCAAGTCACAATACTGGACAAGAATATTGCCTATCTGAATCTATTCCTACAATTGATAACGTCAGAGTAATACATGTTAAGAACACCTTGCATCTCGCAGGACACAAGATTTCCCACAGGATATCCTGTGTTGGAAGTCGTACACCTATTTGTGGGCAGTAATGTAGAAAAAGATGGGGGAAACTGATAAAGATATTAAAATAAGAATACAAAAGACAAGAGGAGCTTTTATAGCACTAGGGAATCTGTGGAGAACAAAATAAATTAAAAGAAAATTAGTATGGGGCGGAAACAACTAAGGCAATTGCTAATAAATTACAAACATTCGTTAACTGGTGCCTGCGCAGAATAGAGGGAATTGAATGGTGTGATAGAATAACTAATGTAGAGCTTCGGGAGAGTTACGAAAACTCCAGTGTAACAATAGTTGAGGAAAATACGCTGGTGTTTGATGGGACACACATTGACAAAACCGAAGAAGAGCATAACTAGAATGACTTTGTATTGGAACCGACCAGGGCATAGGAATAAAGGAAGGCCAAAAACACATGGAGAAGTGAGCTGGAGAATGAAGTTAGAAAGATGGGGGAGAACATGGTGAGAGCTACAAGCAATAGCGAAGGATAGAAAGACTTGGCGTGAGTTGGTTGAGGGCCTATGCTCAATTTGGGGTTAGAAAGGCAGAAGAAAAGACGTTTGCCATTGTTACTAAAATGTCGGCTCGTGATACCATTGTCCAAATTAACCTAATGCGGTAAATTGTCAAATTCCCCCCCCCCCCCCCCCCCACAAGGCTGGAATCGAACTAGGTACATCAGAATTGCTAAGCACGTTGGCAACGTAAAAGCCACAGACGCTGTCTTCTAAAGACACGGTGTGGTATATATTCTATTCACAGCAGCCTTCAGGGGGAAAATGGGTGTGGGGGAGGTGACGGTTTTCCCCTGCTGTTTTCTAATTCAGAATAGAAACAACCGTAACTAATTGCTACAGTATTGATCTTGCTAGTCCCATGGACAAAATAGTACATAGTAAATCATGCACGTATCCATCAGTTCCTGTTTGCTCGCTCACCAGTGTCTCTCTCAGTCTAGTCGGAAGGAAGTTAACAGTGGCTTAAAGCTCTTTTGGTGAAGCTTAGACTAATACTGTGGGCATTTTTCACCCCTCTCTCTCTCTCTCTCTCTCTCTCTCTCTCTCTCTCTCTCTCTCTCTCTCTCTCTCTCTCTCTCTCTCTCTCTCTCTCTCCCATGTGTTAGACCTACATTTTTTTAACTGAAAACAAAATATAGGTCTGTGAGTGAGTGGGTGGGCGTGTGTAGGTGGGTGTCTGTGTGCGCTTGAGTGTATCCATGCATTTTACCTCCCATGCTTTTGTGGGTTTTTCCTTGATATTCACATATGCATTTTATTATAGTAACATAACATGCTTTACTAATAAAATACAACTGCTGTGTAACAGATGGGTGTCTAGAAGGGCCGAATGTAAGACGGGTCTGAGTGCCCAATTTGTGAACCCATGAAAAAAAAAAAATTTTTGTTCGCTCGTTCGTTTTGTGTGTGTGTGAGTGAGTGTGTGTGTGTGTGTGTGTGTGTGTGTGTGTGTGTGTGTGTGTGTGTGTGTGTGTGTGTGTGTGTGTCCGCTTGGAGTTTCCTCTCAATATATTTCTCTCTTCCCCTCCCTGCTTCTTTTTTATTTGGCATGAAAAATAGAAGTTACTGCACGCTCCATTTTCTTTACGTCTCAAGTATGGCCAACGAGGCCATCTTTCTATACTATGTGACAAATGTTTTAAGATGGAAAACGACTAATCCATTCTGCCATTTATTTGTATTTTTATTTTTGAACATTTGCCTGGTAATTTTTAACATTTTCTTGAGCAGGTTTGTGTTGCCTCCAAAGACGTGCTTTCTTGTTAACTAATTGACCAGGGTTCACTGCCATATGTTAAATAAGGTTCTAAGCAGCACACTGTTTTTCTGTTTCTAAAGTAAACTGACGTGGATGCAAGATAGTATTTATTTTCTCTAACAAATGCATTACTGATGCTGTCAAGTCTGTTGGTAATTTATGAGTAAAGTAAAGACCCCTTTTCACGCCTTTAGGTGCATCAGGTATATGGGAAAAGCGCCCATATTTATTCATACCATCGGCACTAGGTGGGTAATGTGTTGGTAACTTATACTTTATCTATTTATTTGAGTTATCTTGGTTTAAAATACCTAAATAATTTCGGTTTCTGAATAGAACGTATTTGAATCTGGCACTGGTGATAAAAACCATCCAGCCAGTTGTCTCCAACCTGATGGTTAGGGGGGGGGGGGGGTGGCGGTCTCTACCTTGGGGGGAAAAAAAGAAGGAAGGGGGATGAAAGAGTTTCAAGGAGGCGTCAGGCTATTTTGGAATAGGGTCCAAAAAGCAGCCTAGCAGTCGCAGCAAGGACAGTAGATAGGCCTCCAGAGCAGCTTGCCACGGATACTCACATGGGGTGAGATCTGATGGATGGCCCCGCTGCGGCTGAGCTTTGTTGTAAGATCTGCATACACACAATGTGTTACCGACTGACGTCAACATGGTAAAGTTGCATGCGGCTGCCGACCCAACATGCCTACTTTGCAGAGCTAAGCAGACGCTCGAGCACGTATTGTCCGCGTGCAGAAAAGCCCTGGTCAGGGAAAATATCTTGGCGCCATAATAAAGTCCTAAGAGAGTTAGCAGACATTGTGGACTAAGCTAAAACGAAGGCCAACGCGAGGGGCAGTCCTACCGTGACCCTCATGCACTTCCTCAAGGCTGGGCAGATTTATAAAGATAAACTTAACAAGGTCACTTACGCTTATCGATACTTGACTGCGAGGGATTGGTTACTGGCTGTCGACCTGCCTGGTGCGAGAGGTACCCAGAGTAAATCCGGAAGACCGACCTGTGACCGGACTTAGTCCTACACTCTGCGGAGAAACAACAGCTGATCCTGATTGAGCTGTCCATGTCGTAGGAGTCGCGAATGGATGAATATCAAGCTTGAGAAATACAGTGATCTCGCGGCCGGTCTAAGGAGATATGAAGCGTACGCAGTAAAAGGCTTCGGCGTCGAGTTAGGCGCAAGAGGTCTCATCTCCACTTCCATTTACAATGTGCTTAAGCGGTTGGGCTTGCAAGGAAACAGCGCAGACTATCTCTAAAACAAGTGGTCGAAGATGCTGAAAGGGCTTTGAGCTGGCTCTGGACGCAACGGAACGTCATGGGGGTCGGGCCTCGGTAGTCTGGTCCGGGTCTCTAGTGGAAAAGAAAGTCTTAATTCTTAAAAGCCAATGTGTCCGAAATGTCTGCATGTGTTCCTCTGCCCACTGCAAAATCTAACAGGTGTCCGACGAACCAACCGAAAGCTTGACACTCGGTCGTTAAGGTAGCCGGCTGATCTATTAGGCTACCGAAGCGACAATACATATAATATCTAACTTCGAATCCCACAGTACCCGTTGCATAGTCACCATTTTTGTCTCGTCCCTATCCGAGAACAGCTGGTAAAGTGCAGCAGGAAAAGATCAAGGCCTAGGAGTCATGAGCCAGGTCAGCCCACGTTCTGTTGTCTAGGAAGTAACGGGCTGAAACAATTGTCAACAAGGGATTATTCTACTGATGATCGGTGGACCCCTGCTGTACATGATTCCCGTTGTTCTTCTTATTATTGTGCAGTCCTTTCAATATCATGAATGCAGCTCAATCCAGCATCTTTGGCCTGTCGTTTTAGGATGTTCGTTATATGACTTCTTTTAGACGTCCTTGCTTGATCAATCCTCCAACCCCCCCCCCCCCCCCCACCACCATCTCTCCCCCCCACCACCACCTCTCCCCCCCACCACCCCCTCTCCCCCTCCCCCTATAAAAAATGTCTTTTCGTGTACAGCAATTACCCTTAAACTTATACTAGAAGGACACACTGAGAAACAACAAATATTCATCCTGAATGTTATTGAAATCAAGAAGGCCTTTAAAAACTTAGATGCAATTTCACTATGAGGAATTTTGGAATGCTACGTCATACCAGCCAAAATAATACTTAAAATTAGAAATTTTTACAGTATTCAGAATATGCAGTGCGCACTGAAAATGGTATAAGTGATTGGTTTTGGTGAAAACTGGAGTAAAACAAACTTGAATTATATCTCCCTTAAAGTTTTTAGTAGTCGTTGATCTGATAATTTAAAAAAAAAAATTGTAAAGGAAATACCGGCATTAATTGGGTAGAGAATTGACAACTGGGAGATCTAGATTTCGCAGATAATACTGTTCTGTTAATTTTTTTTTTTTCATAATGCAAAGAAAAACAGAAGATTTATTGTCTACAGAAGCGTATGCCAGGGCTGCAGCAGATATATTCCAAAAATTTTCAAAATTTGCTTGAGATCACCGAAGACAGCAGTTTAAAACAGAAGTAAGGGAAATGAAGCCAAGAAGAGGTCTGGATGCATGTGTATTCAGAAAACAATGCTATTGGCAAGGTTGCAGTGCATTCTCAACGCACGCTTACATAAAAAAAAAACAGATACAGGAGAGCCTTCAAGTGGTCTGAGCAAAGAATTACAAAACAGGCACTGAAATTGGTAAACAAACAGTCTGAGAGAGGGGAAAAAAGGACGTCTGAGGAAAACATTAAGAAGAACATTATAACGGTTAGTTGCGTATCCTTTACAGGGCGTGGCAGAACCAACCCCAACAGCCCCTGACTGTTGTGTGGTTTTTCTAGGCAAATTTACGTCCAGTAGTTTGTCATTGCTTTCTAGACGATCGGCTTTCTTGATACCACTGTCGAAACGAACGCAAGTCGCATGGCCCTCAGCTTGGATCGAACCCGGTATCCTGGCTTTACGAAGCGTTCGCATCGACCTACCCCCTGAGCCAACTACCTTTATTACGAGAGGCCCAAAATTGCTGGGTTGAACACCGTGTCAGAAATCGAGAGAGTTGCATGCAAGAGAGTGGGGTGGAGGTATCGTCTAACGACACACAAAGGATTATGATGATATATCAGATCCAGTGCATGAAATCACTGTAGAGATAGTACCTGATAATTTATCAAAATTGTACCATTAAGACACAACCACATTAGGACGATAATCACACTGCAAGAGACTGCATTTCTGTGACATAATGAAATGAAGACAGAAAATGTTAGGGACCGAAAATAATAATAGGATAGAAAGATACATATAAAGCCAGTGATTTCGGGTCAAGCAGTGTAACAGAGAAATATAGTTAGTAGAGGAAGAGAGAGAGAGAGAGAGAGAGAGAGAGAGAGAGAGAGAGAGAGAGAGAGCGAGAGAGAGAGAACATTTCTTTATGCGAGCACGTAATGTGAGAGTTCTCATTGCCTTCTACACACCAATCAATATCTACAACACACGCGTGCTCACTTTTTTAAAACAGCGCACCGTGCATTCAGTTCAGCTGGAAATACAGTCACGCGCACATTTAGAGCTTGGTTCTGTGTTTTACATACATTTTACATTATAGTTATTTATAAAGAGTTGTGCTATTTATAGAACGTAATACCGTTTATAAATCGGATTTGTTTACAATGTTCAGGTATAATGGATGTAGTTAGAATGAGCATGTTTTCTACAGTTTTTTGTGAGAAGTCATGTATTTTTTTCTCGCGTGGATACATTGGAGTGTTTAAGTATAAGATTATATGTTTATCAAGTGGTATATACTTTACTATTTATACATGAAAGTGTTCTCTTTATCAAGCGCTACTATGATCTTGTGGTTGATAAGAGTGACAAAGTATAACCGATATATTTGATGACAAACAACCATTCACAAGGTAACAGTGCATTCAAATATTGGAATAAGAAACATATTCGTGATCGATTTTTCATGTATTAATTTTTCCAACTACTAATTCTTAATCTTCTTTTTCTTCTTCTTCTTCTTCTTCTTCTTCTTCTTCTTCTTCTTTTTCTTCTTCTTTTTCTTCTTCTTCTTCTTCTTCTTCTTCTTCTTCTTCTTCTTCTTCTTCTTTTTCTTCTTCTTCTTCTTTCTTTCTTTCTTTCTTTCTTTCTTTCTTTCTTTCTTTCTTTCTTTCTTTCTTTCTTTCTTAAGAGTTCTTCTCATTGCCTTCTACACAACAATCAATATTTACAACACACGCGTGCCCACTTTTTTTTAAAAAAGCTTTTTTAACTTTTTCTTTCCTTATTCTTTTTTTTTTTTTTTTTTATCGTCTCATCTTCTTATTCCTAAACCACTTGTTTTTCTTTGGAGTTTAGTAGTTTTACCAGCTCACACCTTTGTATCCTTTGCTACTGAGTGCTGCTCATCCCATCGTCACTTCGTCCAAGTTCCCCTTATCATTTTGTTATCCCCTGTTACTCCTTATCCCTAAAGGTTCCTGTGCAAGGACATTCTAGATATATTGTTGACAGGTTTTCTCAGTGATTGTCATGTCCAACTCCAGCTGCTTTTCTTCACCTCTTTATTCCCAGGAATCTACTTAGTTCTCTCCCATCCCTTTGAGGGTTCCGGAGTCCTGTGACGTGACGCGTGGTTTAAATGTTTATGTTGTTGAGTAGGGATCTTCCTTTCAACACATTCTCTCCACTAGATACACCGAACTAAAATCTGAGCTATGTTGCTCTCAGACAAAGTCCTGGATATCCAAGAAAACAGCCATATTGGCTCGTTAAGTATATTAACATTAGCTGAACTTGGTACCCACAAGAGAAGGCAAGGAATTTTAGATGTCTATCATACTTAATGTTAATGAATTATTAGACAGGGCAAGTGATTCCTCCGTCATCTACCTTCTCCCGGTGTTATTATTAATAATTAAAGAATTATTATATTATTTGAGCCCCCACCAAATGGTAATCTATCTTAACAGTTTAATTAAATATGTAAGAACAGACATTTGGAATTTGACAAACTATGTAGTTTAAAACTTGACATACAGCTTTATTTACTACAATGAAATTCCCAGTTTGTTGATTTACACAAACAGTGACTGGTTAACTTGATGATGGTGGTAAGCTTCAGCGAGAAAAACAGCTCGGGGGTTAGAGTGGTATGATAATGATGTTAATAGGTTAACATAAAGGGGTTAACTCAACTTATAAGCCTCTGACAGCCGTGAGGAACTGTCAAGCTTGTCCAACTCTTCCTTGCCTGTTGTCTGCCTGTTTCAGCTTATTCTCCACTTCATCCCCATCTCGTTCTCCACCTCGTTCTCCACCTCGTTCCCAGCTGGCCGAGTCTAACACAATGTAGTCTCTTTCATGGACTGATCGTCACATGGGCGCTGGGAACTTTTCCAGCAAATGCCGAACACGACTCAACCAGGGAGAAAGTACTTTTCAACGGTAGGTCTGAGTCTGTGGCCTGCTGGCGGCACTATGAGGTAAATCTACGATGCCTGCAGTATAAGTATTAATCTATTGTCCAAATTAAACTCCTCCCTTTCCTTAGTTTTTACCCAACCCTCAAGATGATGGCTTAAGCACCGCCCCTGAGGTAACTATCAGATCACTTGGCTAACCAGTGACCTGTCACTCAATTCTGGACTGACATCCCTAGAGCAAACATTCTTACGTGACCCAATCTAGTTTACAACGAATCTAACTGGCAGGTGTTAAAAGACGTTCAGTGAAGCCATTGTGTTTCCTACTTGACCCAGATCAAACAGTCCTAATTGCCACACAACTGTTCTCCCCCGAATTACACTGACGTGTGAAACTCTGACCTCTGGGCTCCACAATGTCTAGCGTCCACTCAATTTACCTGGTCAAAAGGGCCCCCCTCAGTCTCTACAGTCTGGTCAGGAGATAACATTCTGACACTGGCGTGAGAAGGCAATCTAACATCCCTAGTCTGAACCAGCGGGCTATATTACGTAGTGTTGGGTAATTTAAAACAAAGCGCAGTGGCTTGTCTCGAAGAAGGACTGGTAACAATTTAAATCCGTGCGGTTTAAAGCAATATTAGGATAAAGCGCAGAGTAAATATAATTCTGTCTCTTTAGAACCAGAAGAACTTATTACAAGTACTAACTTCTGGAATCACTGAGATCGTCTCGTGACAAGTCCCTAGGGAAAAAAAAGGGGGGGGGGGGAATAAACTCACTGCCATCTAATATGCATGTAGTAAAAGTGGACTAGTTTGGATGTTTCCTTCGAAGTCGGTTGCGTTTGCAAAAAACAGACGAGTAACCAGAAGTCTGCAAACACGTGAGCCAGATCTGTGAATCCTCTGTGCATTCGAGATATTTGTTCTGAAACAAAACAGAAAGCTAGAAAGAGGACAAACAACCATAATTTCCCTCAGGAGTCTACGGCCATTGTACGCTAAACAGAAGAAGCAAAAGAAGACGAAGAAGAAGAAGAAGAAGAAGAAGAAGAAGAAGAAGAAGAAGAAGAAGAAGAAGAAGAAGAAGAAGACGAAGAAGACGTTTTCTTCCAATGCTCTGCGTTTGTGATTCTTTTACAGCGTTTACTTCCCAGGCCACCGAGGGGAACATTATCGATATTTTGACAGCTTATCTTTTCCTGGGTCTTCACTACCCATTTGGTGAGACTTAATCCAACCCTGATCAGTACTGATTGAATATAAAATTAATCCTGCCATGTGTAGGAATAAAAACCATATGTACATGACAGTTGCTAGAGGTGCCAAAGCCAACAGTAGCCATCAGAAATGCACTTTGTCATGGATGGAATAGTCGGGTGCGATTATTTGGCTTTGGAAAAGGTTAGTTGCGTATCCTTGACAGGACGTTGCAGAACCAACCCTAACAGCCCCTAGCTGTTGTGGGTTTTTCTAGGCAAATTTACGTCCAGTAGTTTGTCATTGCTTTCTAGAGGATCGGCTTTCTTGATACCACTGTCGAAACTAACACAAGGCGCATGGCCCGCAGCTGGGATCGAACCCGGCATCCCGGCATTACGAAGCGTTCGCATCGACTTAGCCACAGAGCCGACTATTCGGCTATCAACATCTAATATTTCTACATAAATCATTTCATCAGCCCATATGTAAACCGACAATAGGACATATTCAGTACCACGACTCAACCGCTGCACAAATTGAAAGTATTCCACATTAAAAACACAGCCCACATGTGTGTGTATGTGTGTGTGTGTGTGAAGAGGGAGGAGGCGGGGAAGGGGGGGGGGGAGATTCATGCTGGATTTAGGTATAAGGTACATAAGAATCAGCTTAAGGCATCACAATATGCAGGAGCCTTTTAAAAAAAATCTTTTTTTTTTAACTCCTTGAGTACCAGAAGCTATTACGCGAGATACCCAAATGTATAAAAACCACCAGTGTCTTTTTCTTCTCTTCCACCTCGTACCTCATCGAAGTGTCGGGGGGAGATGTAACGTTCGTTGATGAGCTCTGTCAAGAGCACTATTAGGACTGATGTTCATTTCTGTAAGGCTGTTTCTTATGTCATCACTCCATATTTTCCGAGGTCATCAACTCCCTCTATACCCGTTGAAACGTTTTAGTGTGGTTCGCTGTGGCCGATAGTACCAGGGCATTCTTGTTAGGTGTCCAAACCACTTCATTTGGTTTTTTTTTTTTTTTTGATGATCTGTAAGACTGGCTTTATTCCTAGCATTCGTCTTATTTCGTGATTTCGTATTTTGTCTTTCCTTGAAACTCCTGCAGCTCTTTTAAGGCATTTCATCTCTTTTGTCACAATTTTACGTTCATTAGAGGATGTAAGTGTCCACGTTTGGCATTGATAGTATAGTGTATTTCTTTCAAAGAAGCTAAATACTGGCAAAGATAGTTTTCTTATTATGCTGCGACCAGCTATGTAAAGGACTAGAACATACTATTTGAAAGTGTGATTTACAGAAATGCTAATCACAACAAGCATTGTTGGGTACTAAAGGAGTCAACTTAGAGCAACTATGTCTGAATGAGGAAATGTGTCTACAGTTAGCATCACGTGTATAGAAAGCGACATATGTCGCGACATATATTTTTTTATGACATTGTCATTTATTTCACATTTTAGATACCTGTGTCTTTCGCTGTTCTTCTAAATTACTTTTTTTCTCCTTCCTTCACTCGGTCATTACACAGCCACCCATATTTCTTTCATATATATTTATTGTCTGTGCAAATTTCGGTATCTCTGAGATTTTAAACAACGGATCAACACCTTGGCACACGGGTATAACCCATAAGTGCTCCGTTCTTCTTCCTTTTTAAGTCCGAGTTCGAAGAAGCTCAGCACAGTGTACAGGCTCAGTAGCACCAGCAAGGATCCTTAAATACTTTGGTTAGAATTTTAACTATAAATTTTATCCGGACAGCGCCGTTAAGCTACTTTTTTTCGATTTCCAACTGCCAATGGATTTTTCTTTTTTTTTTACATGCGCTAAATGTACACTTGCGTCCGATCGCACTACCCAGAGACCACGGGGAATTACTAGAAGTCAAAGTCCACGTGAAAAATCCCAGCCCTAACCGGAAATTAAACCCGGAGCCTCTACTACTCGAGGCGGACACCATTCCTCGAGACCACATAGCCCCTTATTTCGGTATCTCTCTGATGCAGTTATCCTCCGTCTTCTCATTTTGATGACACTTCTTTAGTTTCCTAAAGCTAATTGCAAAAACTCACATTTGAAAGAGAAAACAGTTTTAGATATGCTGATGACACGGTGTTACTGGCATAAAGTGACCAGGAGTTACATGACCTGGTGAATCATTAACTGACAGAGTGTACGGTATGGTTTAGATGTTAACATTAAAAAAAAACTATTCTAACTTTTTTAACAATGGAAAAGACCGACTAAAGGTGAACATTACAGGAAACAGACAGATTTTATAAACCAGTAAAAGTTTCTCTTATCTTGGACACGTAATAACAAATGATAACATAAGTGAAACATAAATCAAAAAGACAATATGAATGGCTAAAACTATCATTCTTTAATCCATTTGAACATTATTGACATCTAAAGTGATAAGCAACACATTATAAACATGAGACGTGTCAAAAACTCAACTCTGTTATGTGGTGCAGAAACTTGGAAATGAAAAATTGTCATCAGTCTCTCAAAATTTGGAAATGAAGAAAAATAGATCATATTTCATGGGTGTGGGTGGAGGGGGGATACAATACAGAGGTTCTGGAAAGGCTACGAACAAAAATAGAATTATTCAAAGAAATACATAACAAACAATTGAAATATTTCGGCCACAATAAAAGACATAACACTCTTTTAAAAAATAGACTGGAGATAAGGTCTATGGCAAGAGAACAGGGGACATAAGATGATACAAATGAAAAAACATCAAGACGTGAGAAAGTAGCACTCAGAGAGACTGTATAACCAAGACAGGAGACAGTAGGGACTGCAGATCTATTCCAGCCAACTTTCATTGTGAAGGCGGTACCTGATTATTTTTTTTTTAAAGAACAAGATAATAGACCTACTGTCCCCAACAAGCGTATCGTAAGAGACGACTAATTATCGGTCTGTTCAAATCGAATGTGTTGAGCATAGATATCGCAGCTTAGCTTTGAACTACAACAAAACACTGTCAACGCCTCTTTTAAAAGCGAACGCAAACGAAGAATATATACCTGTACGGATCGGGTGGGGGTGGGGGGGGGGGGTAGAGTAACTATGGGACATAGCTAGGCGTAACGAAAACAACGTAAGCGTTGCTGACACATATGTTATCTTATGTCTTTTAGTGCATTGTTACAGCGACGCCAAGCGTGTAACGATATGCTGGCATGCATATTGTAAAATCAATGTTGCTCACGAATAGCGAATTCAAAGTAGGAGAATAGAAAACGTTGGCATCTGTGACAATACGCTCGGTGACTTCAGAAGGTCTTTCCTTAACCTACTTTTATTTCTTTGTATTTTGAAAGTATACAGGAAAATAGGGATTTGGATACATTCTTTATTTTAAGTAGGCGAAATGAACAAGCATTTAATTCTCCTGGGATGTTGGCGATATCACACACTAAAACTTTTTCCCAGACGTTAAGTGTTAAGGTACAGAGATAAGACTGACCAAGCAGACTTACTGACTGGAGATTTGCACACCATCTGTTGGTGTCAGAAAATGTTATCTCCTAGCCAGACTTTTAGGAGCAGCTAACTCCGGCTAATTGTGTTTAATTCCCCCTGAGGTTACCTAACTCGACGGCAGGTCCGACGGTCACTATTGACACAGTGAGCGGAAAGTGTTGGCAGAAGAATTGACACCGTCTGATTTTATTGTGAAGGCAGGTGAAGTAGACTGGAGGTGTGACTAGGCCTATTAGC
>CAJHNH020006001.1:166359-189741 GCA_905116865.2 Candidula unifasciata
GATTTATTAAATAAATCATTTTGTGAGGAGTTTCATGAGAAGTTTTTAAGTAAATTGTGTACTTAGGTTCAAGTGTCCTTGGTGCATATTAGTTTACTTCAGCTAACAAATATTTAAATCACTTGATGGGGGCTTTTTAAGTAATGCCAGGAGAGGAGAATAGTCGCAGGGGTTAACTGTGTATCGAGATAATATCACAGTGGGTGTATCCTGATATCTATCTATCCCTTCTCCTACTCCTGTGGATACAAGTACAACAACTTTCATTTCATGGAACGAGCCACTCGCTGTTTTCTTGGCTATCCAGGACTGTCTAGGATCAACATAGCTTAGATAATAGTCCAGTTTCTCACGTGGGTGGGCATTGTTAAGGTTCAAACCCACACCCTCACTATATCAGTGTATTTACCCACGTGGGCGCGCGACAGCATCGATTAAAAAACCTAACCTGAATTGATACGAGTGAATTAGCATAAAATGTAAAGTTCCACCCATGAAAAGGAAGTTACACAGACAAGACAGCGTTTTGAAGTAAGTCTTTATTAAAACAAAACAAAACAAAAACAAGGCAGCGCATTTCGAATATGTGATACATCCTCAGAGAAGCGGCTGGCCGAACGGTTGGAAAGAGAAGGGGATAGAATTGTATTCCTTGACTGACTGACTGACTTTCTACCCCACAAGGACATCACACAAGCGATAAACACCCGATGACACAAAGTGCCACCATGCGGATGAGGATCACCGTGGAGAGGTCCCAGAAACCGCGTTCAGACAATTGGCCACATTGATGGCCTGCCTATATTGAGGCCCCTGGCAAAAGCCAGAGTGGGGCATCAAATAAGAAAAAATTACGTCCTGAAAAGGACGTAAGTAAGGAATATACTATTTTTTTTACGTCCTTCTTAGGATGTTATTTTTTGTTATTTGAAGCCCCACTCTGGCTATTGCCAGAGGCCGCAATATAGGCAGGTCATCATTATGGCCAAATGTCTGAACGCGGTTTCTGGGACCTCTCCACGGTGATCCTCATCCGCATGGTGGCACTTTGTGTCATCGGGTGTTTATCGCTTGTGTGATGTCCTGGTGGGGTAAAAAGCCAATCCAATTGTATTCCTTTCTTTGGTGTATCCCCTTCAGGTACCTGTACACTTGACCACTTTCAGGTTACAAAATCGCTGACTGAATGGCAAGACAAAAATATCTTCTTCGTCGCCTATCCTTACCTAATTATTTCTAGAAAACAATCTGGTTCCCATTTAATGAGTGTGTTGAGCAGCACTAGTCGGGAAGGGTGGTGGGTGAGTGAGTGACTTTCTACCCCACTAGGACATCACACAAGCGATAAACACCCGATGACACAACGTGCCACCATGTGGATGAGGATCACCGTGGAGAGGTCCCAGAAACCGCGTTCAGACATTTGGCCATTTTTATGGCCTGCCTATATTGCGGCCCCTGGCAAAAGCCAGAGTGGGGCTTCAAATAACAAAAATTACGTCCTGAAAAGGACGTAAGGACTTCAAGCTATTTATAAGGGAAGGGTGGTGGGGGCGTGTGTTTCTTGTAACGGCTAAAGATTAAACCCGTTCTATTGACTTGACAGTAAACCCGTTAAACCGACTATACCATCCTTTAAAAGCTTAAATAATTAATATCATTAGTTGCTGTGGCGTCCATTCAAAGCTTACAAGTGTCTGATAATAGACGAGTCTGAAAGTTGAAAGTAGACCAGTCGAGACGAAAACGATTTTTGTGTGACAGCAGACAGAGCTGAAGACGCTAAAAAGAATGGAAAGGGGGAGAACTGATGGAACGGAGAGATGGAAGAGCGATACATAAATCGGAAGCAGAAATTTCTAGCTTAAGTGTGTAGACGAAAAGAAATTGTTTTGCGGCTATGTTGCAGCGATATCTGACAATACAGGCTTTTAGAAGAACATACAACTGTTAGAGGACATATACAAAAAGAAGGCATGATTTATTGGTAGATAGAACGTTAATTATTCATAAGGGGGAAATGTAATTATGTGTCAGTTTTGTGTAATGTAATTGCATGTCTAATGTATCTTCTACTCGAATTAACGATGCTCTGTCATGCAATCCGCTCCAATACCAGACACAATTTTTGTTTCACAGCTCCACTGCAGCTGTCGTCAGAAGTTTATAGGACTTGTACCCGGGTGATACTTATCCGACTGGTGGCACTTTGTGTCATCGGTTATTTGTCGCTCGTTAAGCGTTCCTGGTGGGGTTAAACGACACTTGATCAAGCGAAGTGACCTAGTTGTCCCCATTTTGTCCTAATTTACTTCTAATGTTTATTTTTCTTTTTTAAGTAAAAACACTCAATCTACCCATTTTTCTGCTGCTTTTGCGTTCTTCCGAAGACGCAAAAGCGTTGTGCCCATTTACAACATAGCTGCGATATATGATCCCTTTTGCTGACGCATCCGACTTCTGTAGGTATTTGTCGTTGTTAATGTTATTTCATTTTAGAAACCGTGGCCTTCAGAGCACGAGGCAAAAGACTTGACCATTTAACCACGGCGTGCGAGTATCTATTGTGTAAAATTAAAAAACAGAATGATAATGGTTTATCTTAAAAGCTATTCTGAAAACGCATCTGTATACTTTATTAAATTTATAAATTGACGTTAGAAGCAGCCATGAACAACCAACCACCAATACCTTGACTATGAATATTGGTTGGCTGGCATACTGTGATAACCTACTATTTCCTGAAAATAAAGCTTTAATTGTCGAAAAATAAATGAACACAACAGCGAAAAGCGATAGACATGATTGTAACCGCTAGTTAAAAAAGGGGTCTTAGTTTGAGCAGCGGAAAAACAAAAGCAATAGTTAGTTAATCGTTACGGTTACGGCATCGTAGCAAACGAGCTTGGCCCATAATTGTTCCGCCGTCTATGCCAGTGATTCCAGTAACAAACTGAGTCAGATACGACGGAATGCTGTACCATACAAAGTGTCCTCAGCAAAACACACACGATTTGATCTGGCAAACCATAAGGTGCATGCCTCCTTAAACATTCTGCCAGACTAGACGTCATCGCTGAAAATCAACTTTATTCGACGAATAGCTGGGCGATGGGTAGATTAAAACGATTCCTGACCATTCTCTACATGTCCTCGGCCAAGTTGCAGCCATGGCCAGCAAATAAAACAGCACACGTTTTGTCCCAGTAATACAACGAAGAAAAATACATCACCCATTATTGCCATTATGTACGAATCTGGAACACAGTCAATAACCGATAATCACAGCTCATGGTGCCGCCAGGAGCTCTAAACTCAGTAGCTCCGACTGCAAACAGGACTTTTACAATCTTGCAACATCGAAACTGGCGGAGAAAAGGCGACGAGAACGGTCAACATAAGCAAAGGTTTCAACTGTCATCCGTTCCCTATCAATCAAAACAGAAGCAATGATAAATGCAAAAAAAATTTACCCTCTAGTATGCAACATCAAAGTAAATAGCACAATATTCAAGTTATTTGATTGGTTTAAGTACTTTTGTACACTGATAACTGAAGATGGACAATTTATTAAAGATGTTAAATTATAACATCTTAAATTAAGGATGCATTTCATAAAATTAAAAATATGCAACACAATCTTTCTTTGTCATCTGAGATGAGAATGAGAATTCTCAAGAGCTTTATAAATCATATCCTCATATACGGTAGTGAATCATAAACGGCTGGCTGATTGGTGACAAATTATGCGAAAGCGGCAGAGAAATAGTTTCTAGAGGAATGTTGAGTACACCCTGAATAGATAAAAAGAGTAATGAAGATGTCTTGCAAGAAACTTACTCACCAGAATACAATCTTAATGAAGATGTCTTGAAAGAAACTTACTCACCAAGAATACAATCTTAATGAAGATGTCTTGAAAGAAACTTACTCAGCAAGAATACAATCTCCCACATCCAAAGGAGACAATTTACATTCTTTGGTCATATGATGAGAAGGAGAAACCGGGAGTACATCTGACGGTGGAAATACAATTTAAACTCTTTAGTCATGTCATGAGAAGAAAAGAACTAAAGTACATTGCATTGTGTAGAAAGTTAGAGGGCAAAGAGGTAGAGGAGACAAGTAAAAAGATTAATAATTTATCATCATGACATTAAAGATCATCTGTTTCAGAACTGATCGAAATTATAAGAGACAGAATGTTGTGGATGGACATGACTACCAGTGCCACAGGGCATGGACTATAAGAAGAAGAAATGATATTAAGGAATTCTTACATTTCTTTCGTCCCCGGGGGTCAGCAGAACAGCAACTGGGAACCACTGTCTTAGAGATTGGTTCTATATGAGCCGGTATGTGTTAAACTCGTATTACAGTGACTAATGTATACTTTTTTATGAGAACTAAACAAATTCCAGTCCACCAAGAAGTGAAGAGAAGACGCTGGCGTTGGTAGGACACACGTCGAAAAAAAAAAACTGAGAACAATATAACTAGAATACACATGTACTGGAACCCACAGGGGCATATAAATTAAGGAAGGCCCCTCACCCCCCCCCCCTCCCCCAACCCCAAAAAATAGAAACATGGAGAAGGGAGCTTAAAAAGTTAAAAGTTAAAAAAGATGGGAGGACTTGGGAAGAGCTGCATGCGATAGCGAAGGACAGAACGACTTGGCGGGAGTTGGTTGAGGGCATATGCTTCAATGGAGGCTAGAGGTAGAAGAAGAAGAAGACAGTTACATCACTCTACAATGTCTCGACTTCAGGTTACTAGCTTTATAACTGTCAGGGGCTCCAATGTAACTTTAACATTGAACGGGATTGCTGGGACTTGTCCCTAGGGATTTAAATCCGAATAGTGACACTTTACACTTTGCTTCACCAGGAGTTCCCCTCTCAGCGTGCCGTCCTAGTGGGGTTCAACTTCACTCACTCACAGCAAGGATCGATATTTTCATGAAGTTTTCTTTAAAAGGTTTAAATTTGAATGTTTAAGCCCGCTCTGCGGTAACTTCAGGTGTTCTACGCTAAAGACTGCATGGTCTTAGCAATAGTCTAAAGTATAAAGTACAAATAGAAAGCCCTTTATAGGTATGGTATAAAGTATTTAGTACAAATAGAAAACCCTTTATAGGTATGGTATAAAGTATCAAGTACAAATAGAAAACCCTTCATGGGTATGGTATAAAGTATCAAGTACAAATAGAAAGCCCTTTATAGGTATGGTATAAAGTATTAAGTACAAATAGAAAACCCTTTATAGGTATGGTATAAAGTATCAAGTACAAATAGAAAACCCTTTATAGGTATGGTATAAAGTATCAAGTACAAATAGAAAGCCCTTTATAGGTATGGTATAAAGTATTAAGTACAAATAGAAAACCCTTTATAGGTATGGTATAAAGTATCAAGTACAAATAGAAAACCCTTTATAGGTATGGTATAAAGTATCAAGTACAAATAGAAAACCCTTTCTGGTATGGTATAAAGTATCAAGTACAAATAGAAAACACTTTATAGGTATGGTATAAAGTATCAAGTACAAATAGAAAACCCTTTTTGGTATGGTATAAAGTATCAAGTACAAATAATAAAACCCTTTATAGGTATGGTATAAAGTATCAAGTACAAATAGAAAACCCTTTATAGGTATGGTATAAAGTATTAGGTTCAAGTAGAAAGCTCTTTATAGGTATGGTATAAAGTAGGGCTGTACAGAATAGTGATTTTCACTATTCAGCCGAATACGAATAGCTGGACCAACTATTCGGCTGAATACGAATACGAATATTGAATCATCATCATCATGTGCTTTGCCGGCTGGCATAGGCGATTATGCCTCGCCACAATCTGCGATCTCCTGCAGCATGTATTAGTTCGTGTGCTGACACACCTCCATGCCATGCAACAGACACACACTCACACGCACACAAGCACACATACACGCACACAAGCAAAAACAAAAAACGCATTGCCTTTAAATATAAGTGCTTACTTGACGAGGCTAACAGTTACTATTGTACAGACCACATTTTTCACTTTAAAATTGCAGCCAAAATGTAATCACATCCTTACTTATCCGCTGCACCTTCACGAATATAGATGGAGGATCGGTCGCACCTTTAAATTTTATGCAGTATGATACACTTTGAGTGTGAAACTAGGGGGGGGGGACCTCTTTTCGGCAGTGGCGAGGAAAGACAATTTACATTTTAACATTTAAATATCTCCAAACTTTCTTTAATCTTGTTACAATTGATTGCCGACTTTTCTTGATTTTCCCCGCAGCACTCCTGGCATACGCACCCAGTTTAAGAACCGCTGCTGTAATGCCTCAGTCGAGTCAGCAGACAAAGACCTTGCCAGCTCTTGTACCACGCAACCGGGTCGCAGTTTCCCCCACTACGACAGACTTAGGCAACAGCAACTATTGTGTTAATGAGAGAGTTATTTAAGTCCATCGCTGTGTATGCAGAAACGAGTGTAAGGTAACCACTATTCGTATTCGGATCGACCACAATTTTTCGGCCGAATACCGAATAGTTGTTAGGTCTACTATTCGGCCCCAAAGCGAATACGAAGCGAATATTCGGTACAGCCCTAGTATAAAGTATTAAATACAAGTAGAAAACCCTATATAGGTATGGTAAAAGTAAGTAAAAAAAAAAATCCCTTTTTACGCCTAAGGCGCATTGGGTATATGGGCAGAGCGTCGCATATTTTACAGAGTAATCGGCACTCGGTGGGTGTCAGCAGTACGCCGACCGTCTTTACTTTCCCAGGACAGGCATCCTGGTACCCTTTTGAGGCTGGGTCGACCTGCGACGCACCTTACCATGATAAAAATTCACGCAGCCAGCAGTGGGTTTCGATCGCGGTACGTTGGTATTACGAGTCGGACTCGCAACGCCTTAGCCACGGACGCCGCTTATAGGTATGGTATAAAGTATTAAGTTCAAGTAGAAAACCCTTAATAGGTATGGTATAAAGTATTAAGTACAAGTAGAAAATACTTTTAAGGTGTGGCATAAAGTATCAATACAAGTATAAAGCCCTTTATATGTTTGGTATAAAGTATTAGGTTCAAGGGGAAAACCCTTTATAGGTATGGTGTAGAGTATTAAGTACAAGTAGAAAGACCTTTATAGGTATGGTATAAAGTATTAGGCTCAAGTAGAAAACCCTTTATAGGTATGGAATAAAGTATTAAATACAAGTAGAAAACCCTCCATAGGTATGGCATAAAGTATTAATTTCAAGTAGAAAACCCTTTATAGGTATGGTATAAAGTATTAAGTACAAGTAGAAAGACCTTTATAGGTATGGTATAAAGTATTAGGCTCAAGTAGAAAACTCTTTATAGGTATGAAATAAAGTATTAAATACAAGTAGAAAACCCTCCATAGGTATGGCATAAAGTATTAATTTCAAGTAGAAAACCCTTTATAGGTATGGTATAAAGTATTAAGTACAAGTAGAAAACACTTTGTATGTATGGTATAAAATATTAAGTAGAAGTAGAAAACCCGTTATAGGGAAATGGTGCATTAGACATTTTTGCATAGACCAATCAGCATTCGTTGGGTGACGTAGCCAACATTATGCTAGCAGCCAGGGATATTGTCAGATATCAGTTTTAGGCTGTATCGACCTAAAAGTCAAGGTTATTATAATTTTCGAAATCTATCCAGTGCGGATTTGAACCCAGGAAATTCGTGAGGTAGGCAAGGGCCTAGGCATTACTCTATCACGGCTGCCTGTATAAAGTATTGTACTGTGTTTACAAATTCGTACCGTTGTATTTTTGATAATGTCTCGGTAATTATTTATCCTGAGAAAGTTATTTTTTGCATATACTTCTATTTTTATCTCCACGGTAATGTTTTGTACAAAAAATTTTACTCAGACCTACCAATTGAATCCGGAAAAAAAAGAACCGTTTTATTTGTTGTTTTCATCACTTGCATAATTTGAGTAAGGTAACAAAACAAATGTTACAGTATGAGCGTGAATTACCCTAACCCTAACTACACAAGTTACGCCTTTACAACTTGTGACGTAACTTGGAAACGATCCAACGTATTCGTTTTATAGCACGTTAGGACACTTTTTTGTGTGGTCTTTTTCAGAATTTATGTAAATCATAAGAAACATGTGTTTTTATGAAATATCAATTTATTACATTTTAACTGTGTGCGGTTTAACTCGTTAAAAGCAATCCAGTAAGGTTCGTCGTATATTTCATTTTCTCGAATAAGAAAAAGCGAATTCTAATTGCTTGTTATGAGGGTAAACAAATGTGACATAATGTTAAGAATAAGGTAAACATTATTATATAATTCCCTCCATTTATATTCCACTGCAGCTGATAAATACTTTGTGAACATCAGCACGTATTTGTAAACGCACTATAGCAGGGAATTATCCAGTACATAGGGCTGAGTGAAACCAAAAACCATGCTATCAGGGAATATAAATACCTGATTCGGTCACATAAACCTGGATCTCTTTAGTGGTGAGGTATGATACTAACCCGAACGCTACTTAATCAGCAGCTAATACAAATGAACGCCCCGTTTACACTCATGAAAGGAGAATTGCTATAGAAAGTACAACAATAAATTCATTTTTCCCCGGCCATATTAAAAGACATAGGTTAGTTGCGTACCATTTACAGGACGTTGCAGAACCAACCCCATCATATTTTTTTTTTAGGGGGGGGGGGGGGGGGGGGGGGGGGGGGGGGGGGGGGGGGGCTGTTGTGGTTTTTCTAGGCAAATTTTATGTTCAGTAATTTGCCATTTCTGCCCGAACAGTCAGCTCTCGGTACCACTGTCGAAACCAACTTAAGACAAACCGTTCTCAACTGGGATCGAACCCGGTACCACGGCATTACGAAGCACGTTCGCAACACCTGTTAAAGACATAACACTCTTATGAAAACTAAAAGTGACGGAAACGCTGTAGGCATGCCAGCTACATGCAGACAGCGATCTGTTGGGAGAATAACTTCAAGAGATGGATCAACATTGGTCTAAGAGAATGTACCTAAAGAGAGAAAGACAGGGCATGCTGGCCAACCTGCATTGTGCAGACAGCCCCTGATTGATTGATTAAATGATTGATTGACTGAGTCATTGTTTAAATGATTGACGGAATCCAAACTTTTAGACGTATTGTACATGATGCTAGCTCTATTTTTTTTTTTCAGACCAGTCTATAATTCTGTCAGCGTTACCTGGCCGTCTTAACATTCCTTCTTTACCTAGTCTACCGGGATCAGATTAAAAAATACCACCTTGACACGGAGTCGATGACTATTATATGACAAACAAGTATGTTTGACACTGAACCACTGCCATTTCAACAGCAAGGTGATTTTATTTCATTCTGTTCTTTTAAAATTATTATTTTTGTTATTTATTATAACTAGACATTGAACATATGAAAACCGTAGGGAGTCTTATTCCCTCATTCAAACGAACTCTTTTTTCAAACAGAACATGTTTTACCATTAGCCTGCATTGATCATTTCTGCAGCATTTGCAGCATTCTATTTTATTTCTACTTGAATATTAATCCCTCACAAATATTAGAAACCCTAGCTTCCCGGTCTAATCCCCTATAGCTTCCAAATGCCTGGTTACAAAGAAAAAACGCAATAATTTGCAATCCTAGATTCGACAATGCATTCATTCGAAATGCATTTAATATTCCGTACTCTGCAGAGATTGCTCGTGAAATAAAAAGAGCTCGAATGTTTCAAAGTTGCTTTTAGCTACAACTAGTTTTAAATAAGTTTTGCAATATGAGACATGTGAAACAGCAATCAAAGTAGCATTTTAAAATCTTAAAACCCTTAAGCTGGCCTACACAGTGATTATAATGGAGTCACAAAAGACAAATAAAACAGAAGTAAATGCGAAACGCTGTAAAATACAAAAAGCAGAAAGAATGGTTGAACTGGTAACTAAAACAAGTTTGAATCATCATGAAGCCGTTGTTTTGCAGAACGTTACTTCCAGGGAGCTGACAAAAGAAAGAAAACTATCTATTCTTTTTTATTTATTTTTTATTTTCAAGTGCGCTTCAAAAGTCGTGCTTTCACACATATATCTCGAAAACTCATGTCCGAATCAACACGAACGTTTTTACAATCTACAGTTGCACTGGTGCTGCTGTTTTCTTAAAGAGGCATATTTCTTTGCTCTTTTACAAATATTTTGTGTACCCCTAAAAATAGAATATAGAATAATTGACACAAGCGTGGAGATTGTGTGGAAATCAGTTTACATGTTCAGAGGTGCGTGGTGACTATGTTGATGGCCTATTAAGCATACATTGAAAAATCTACGACTCACTGGAGGCTAATGCTGGAAGTGACCACCTGAGAGTGAAACGTCTATGAAACATGTGCAGTCTGATGTTTTGAAGAGTTCCCGACACTCATTTAACTGTAAGCATGCTGATTGTTTGATTTGAACCGATGTCCATTTTTTCAAATCTCTCAAATAAGGTAAAATTAAATCTAGATGTTCGCTTACATTTTTAAAAACAAAAATGTCAGGACATGATTATTAACAGGTTGCAGTCAAATTTCAACAACTTTCACAGAACGGTTGCTGAGTTAAGATTTTTTTAAAGCACATCATAACTTCTGAAACAGAGTATCCAATAGTTTCTCGGCCGCGATAATGTGAGGGGAATATTGAGGATATGATCCAATAGTTTCTCGGCCGCGATAATGTGAGGGGAATATTGAGGATATGATCCAAGCAGTTGTGGACTGACTGAAAAAAATGCGCACCAAGGATGATAGGTCAGTTAGGCTCCCCTACACTCCCCTGATAAATTCTAGGAGCAAAGCAGATAGGCAGTGACTACAGTAAAGGACACTACGGCATATATTGGCAACCAATAAATTGTACACACCCATCGGCACTCGATGGTTGATCCGGTCATCATCAAGCCGGTCGCCTTTACTTCCAAGCACTTTACATTAAAACCAATTTAGATTGTATCGACCCGGGAACTAATGTGGACTTTGAAGGACACGAATCCGAGCTGATTATGATTCGAACATTAGACCGTCGGCAGGCAGGCTAGCGCCTAGCCACCAATCCGCGGCTCTCTGAAGTGATCTTCACACATTGCTAGCGAACCTTCGAGGCTATTGAGACTACCAAATAAATACATGGACACCTATTGATGGCACTCAACAAATGCAGAGTAAAGATTTGGAGATAAAAAAGACACATTAGACAGCAAAAGAACCGAAACTACAGTTAACATAGTCAGCGTCTGTGGCTTAAGCTTTGCAAACGAAGTTTGTTTTCCCCTTATACGCCATTTTATTCTAGACATCTTTGTGTTCATTTCTACAGTCGACCGTTTAGTTAACAATGTACTGTTAAATGTAAAATTACCTTGTAAAATCACAAACAGCTAACAAAATGCTAGGGTTGGTTCTTCAACGTCCTGAAAGGATAGGCGGCTAACTTTATTAGTAAAAAAAAAAAAAATATAGTGTTTAGAAATCGTTGCCTACAAACGACGATCGTGCCTTACTGTTGGAAAAAGTCTCTGCTGCTTGTCCCTGCATCCATAAATGTCAATTAATTCTTATGACTTTGCAGAAGTGACGGATATTGTGGCTCGGTCTTAATCCACGTTCTTGTGCTACCGAAAAGATATTAATAAAAGTCAACACTGAAAATATACAATAAAGGGGCCAGGAAAGAGAGAGCATTGCTCGGCACTTAAAAAACCTCTGCCTGCTCAGACATACGTTACACTAAGAGCTCAATTTTGAAGAGGGGATTAAAAAACTTTATATTAGCTTTAGGGTTGTCAGACTCAAAAAAAAAAAGGGTGTTGCAACAGAGTAGCATGTCGATTTTGTTGTGCATTGCTGTTTTTCGACTGTTTCCTTTCCTTTGAGACATGTCTATGGTCGTTCATTTTCTTTAAGATGGTCTGACTTTTATTTTATCTACATTTAGTGGACTTTTTTTTTCAACAATCAGATTGATTTATTTCATGATAAAACATTGAGAAGAGGGCTCTCGCCTCCCCTGACATGTTTTTGTTTTAGGCGGGAAACTGGGGGGGGGGGGGAGGCGCTAAATCCTCCTATGCTTGTTTTAAATTCATAAAAACGTATATCAGTACCATTCGAACGGGCTTAATATTCAATAAATGTAATAGTATATTTGAAATATGATATGTATAAACAAAACCGAGTGTACCTCAAATGAAATCTCCATATTTGATTAGGGAAATGTGGGGGATGGAGGAAACCAGCTATCCCCCCCCCCCCCCCCCCCCCCCCCCCCCCCCCCCCCCAACAAATTACAAAGTGGGTTTCTGTGTACTCCCTTCAACCTTTATGGAGGGCACAAAAGGCCTTAAACACCCCCACCTTCTTTTTCCCAACTTTAAGAGTTTAGCAGTTGTCTTCATTGTCGTTTTTTCCCCTCAATGGACATTGACCTCATAAGTATAAGAATCGATCAAAGGTTATTACCCGGTATTTAATAAACTACAACCATTTATAGAAGAAACACGATTTGTCGAATCCGTACAGGAGACGCGTTGTTTGTCGTTTCTATTTGAAGATGCGACAGGTCCATTCTCGTTTGTTTAAGCATGAGCTGATAATTACAAGGAATTCGTGTTTGCGTTCCTGTGTTAGTTAGCATTTGTGTGTGAGCTTTTAGAAACTTGATGCGAGTGAACACAAGTGTAAACTTAACATGTCACTTTTTTATCCTTTTTGTAGCGTTTATATTTGCGTTTTCTTCTTCTTCATTTTCGTTCTTCTCGTTCTTTCTTTCTTTCTTTCTTTCTTTCTTTCTTTCTTTCTTTCTTTCTTTCTTTCTTTCTTTCTTTCTTTCTTTCTTTCTTTCTTTCTTTCTTTCTTTCTTTCTTTCTTTCTTTCTTTCTTTCTTTCTTTCTTTCTTTCTTTCTTTCTTTCTTTCTTTCTTTCTTTCTTTCTTTCTTTCTTTCTTTCTTTCTTTCTTTCTTTCTTTCTTGTCGTTCTTTCTTTTTCCTCTTTTCTTCTTTTTCTTGTTTTTTTCCTCGTTGTTTTTCTTCTGATGCCACCTTCAAACTCGATGTATATAATAAACCATCAAACAATTACAGTAAAACCTTGTAAACAGAAACTCGCTTAAGGAAAAAAAAAAACACTCGGTTAATATGAACACAATGTTGGTCCCTGAAGAAATGCATTATTATAAGTTCCCGGACACACGTCAGTTTCATATCTGTGCCATGCTACATAGGAGTCTAAGGAAATGAGTAAGCTGATAGCCTTGCAAGTAAAGTTACTGTGGAGGGCGGACATGCCATGGACCAGGCTGTTATACTGAACACAGTACGAAAAGTAAGACGTTTGCGAGATCCAAATGATAACTGTGAATCTGTAAGCATGACCAGACTGAAAGAATTCCAGTGAAATGTGACTAAAAAGCTTCTCGAAACGGGGAAGCAGAAAAAAAGTGCACAAAACAAAGTTTAGTCACATTTCACTGGAATTCCTTGGTATTAGCTTGACATCAGTCACCATCATATTTTCACCAGACTGAAGAAATTGTTGAAAGGGGTGTGGCCAGACAAGAGCACTTGCAGGAAGCCAGAAGAATAAGAAATCCACACCGAATTGGTGTTGTCAGCCTCTACACACTGGGATTTACTAAGGAGGGGATCCGAGCATTTATGGACTGAATAATTTTCTGTGCAGTGAAGATAATTTTTCGACTAGGTTTCTATTTATCATTTCTTTAGAACATGTGCATATATATCCCATGAAGGTTTTCGCAGTGTTGGAAATAAGCTATCGAATGTAATGTATATAATCATCCCCGTGTGGATTCTGGGGCCTCGTTGTGGGGAACACAAGAATACACGCACTGCCTACCTAAACAAGCATGCCGTGGAAGTCGACTAATTGAGGACTTCTTTCGAAGTCGGAGTGCATCTGCTAGAGTGGCAAGAAACAACCAGCTGCACACAATGAGCCAGTAAAATTAATCTACACAAAAAACTGAGGCCCAGGTACAAAGTCCGAATGGACTAGCAAGAAGGATTTTCCGCTGGAGCTTACAGCCGGTGAACTAAGAAAAAGAAGGTGAAGAAGAATTTATAATAACAGTTATCTATAGTCTCAGGGTCATTGTTTAACAAAGTGGTTAAACTGTTAACTCAGCATACTGAAAGTTCTAAGATCGGTTTTTGCTTTCGTCCTTTCGAATTTCAATTAGGGTTCGTAGTTGGAGCTACAGAATTTTGTACTTTCCGTTACAGCCTCGTTAGAAAAACAGTAGTTCTGCGGAATGAAACCGAAACTTATCAGATAGAACCCAATTCATTGCTTTTGATTCTCTAGCCTTTTAACGGAGCTTTCACCATCTTTTGGTTTTTAAGGGACAGACAGAATCAACATATGCGTTTGTTTCCTTGTCCGTAGACAATCCACTTCTGAATCACAGCGTTTAGTGTTTGTGCTAGTTTATGGCTGGTTAGACAGGCAACATTGTCGTCTACAAACGCTGGATTTATTCACTGGAATGTTTGTGGAACAGGTGTACGGTTAACTCGCCTCTATGGTTGCTGACTGGATTTAAAAGCATGTAGCTTCTCGAGCTGGTAAATATAAACTGTATTGTGTGTGTATAAACTGCATAGTTATTTTTTTTTTATTCCACTATCTTTTTGTGCCATTATACATCACATAGGGCTCGCAGTCTATTCACCTATTATGTTCTATCCTGCGCAATCAGTTCAATATCATGAGTGAAATCCAGTATAGCAGCTTTGGTATTTCACATCAACGTTCGTCTTAGGGTTTCTTTTGGTCGTGCTCACCTCTTAGTCCTTTGTTTCTCTTTTCAGTGCCTGTTTGGTACTTCTCTGCTGGAATCTTCTTAGGATATGTCCTTGTAGCGCCATATTTTCTGTCTTATAATTGTCAATACTAGTGGTTGCCCAGATTTTTATCTTATTTCTTCACTACTTTTGAATTCATCTAATTTTAGTTGCATCACTTTCCTCCAATATTTGTTTTCAAATGCTTTTAACTTACATTCCATGTCTTTAGTAGCTCTCTAACTTTCACTGCTTCTTCTTCTTCACTTCCTCTTTTACCGCTGTGGGTGTCGAGGGAGATATAAGGTTCTGTTTCTAGCTCTTTTGGCTGCCTCGACCATCTTCTTCACTTCCTCTTTTACCGCTGTGGGTGTCGAGGGAGATATAAGGTTCTGTTTCTAGCTCTTCTGGCTGCCTCGACCATCTTCTTCACTTCCTCTTTTACCGCTGTGGGTGTCGAGGGAGATATAAGGTTCTGTTTCTAGCTCTTCTGGCTGCCTCGACCATAGGCACATCTTGCTGTTGTAGAGTTTCTCTGATGTTATCCTTCCATCTTGTTCTTGGTCTACCCCGTGCTCTACGTCCTTCTTCTCTTTCCATGTATACTTTGTATGGTATGGTGTCACAAGGCATTCTCTCTAAGTGGGCAGACCATTTCACTTGCTGTCTTTGTATGTAATCCAGAATTTGTTCTGTGCCGACTTGTTCTCTTATGATCTCATTCCTGATCATATCTCTTATGGTCACTCCTACAGCCCTTATCAGTCATCTAATTTCCGTGGTTACTAATTTTCTTTTATGGTTTGTTGTGAGTGACCATGTCTGGCACTGGTAGCACAGAGTTGGAATAAATATGCTTTGAATAAGATGTCTCTTTGTGCTGATTGGGATTGTCTTATGCTGTAAGAGGGGGGCTAGCTGCCCCAATACTTGGTTTGCATTACTGCATCTAATGTCAATTTCTTTATCCAATTTCCCATCTTCGGTAAATTTAGTTCCCAGATATTTAAACTCAGATGCCTGTTTAATGTCTTTGTATTCTATTGCTATGTTTAGATCTGTCTTCTTTTTTCCTATTGCCATTACTTCTGTCTTTTCAGTGTTGATTCTCATATTATTTGTTTTACATTCTTGATTCATGGATGTTAGATGTTGCAATTTCATGACTGTATCTGCTATCAAGGCCTGGTCATCTGCAAAGAGTAATTCGTTGATCTTACTAAGATCTTCATTCATGGGCTTGGCATTCTTGCATATACTGTCGATGTAGGTGATAAACAGCAGTGGTGATAAGACACACCCCTGTCTAACTCCAGATGTCACTGTGAAAAGATGAGATGTTCCCTGATTTATTCTAACTACACTTCTACAATCCCTGTATAAACTTTTGCACACTTCGATAAGGTGATCGCTTACTCCATATCTTGCCATTATTTGCCATAGTAATTGTCTGTCGACTCTGTCAAATACCTTCTCCTGGTCTACGAATGCCACAAATAAGTTCTTATTGTATTCAATGTTCTTTTCTATTAACTGTTTAAGTGTGAAGATTGCATCTGTACAGCTTCTATTTCTCCTAAATCCCATCTGTTCTTCTGCCAGTTGTGGTTCTATCACTGGTCTCAGTCTTGTTTCTATTATCTTGGCATACATTTTGCCAACATGGCGTAAAAGAGAGATGCCTCGATATTGACCGCATTCTCGTTTTTTTCCTTTGTTCTTCCACAATGGTATAACTATTGCATGTTGCCAATCAATAGGGGCCGTTTGTTGTACCCATGCTGCATTGAATATTTTGTGAAGCCATCTGATGCTGCTTTCACCTGCTGCTTGAATTATTTCTGTTGGTAATCTATCAGCTCCTGGTGCTTTATATTTAGGAGACTGTTTAATGATTTTTTCTGTTTCATCCATTAGTATGTGTGGTTCTAACACTGTTGCTCTGTGCTCTTCAGTTGTTCTTTCCTGATGATCTCCTAGAGGATTAAAGAGCTCATTGAAGTATTCCCTCCATCTTTCTGCTATCTCGGGTGGATCTATCAATGGCCTTCCTGTCTTATCATTAATTATTTCAGTGGGGTTGTAGCTCTCATCTCTTTTCCGCATATTTTTAACTTCATTGAAAAATTTTCTGCTGGCTGTTTTCTTTTTTTTTTTGTTATTGACTCACCTAAACGTTCCCAGATGCTTGTTTTGCTTTCTTGACACTCCTGTTGGTTTCTCTCCTTTGCAGTCTATAGTTTATATAATCTTCTTCTTTCTTTGATTTTATCCACTGTTTATATAAGTCTTTTTTCTTTTTAATTGCTTCTTTTACTTCTTCGCACCACCAAGGTGAATATTTGTTATTTCCCCGTCTGTTTCCACTCTTCCGTTTTCCACATAATTCTTCTGCAATACTAAACATAGTGTTTTTATATATACTCCATTCTTCCTCAATATTGCCAACTACATGTGGAAGTTGTTTGAATGCTGTCTCTACTTTCTGTTGTAACTGTTCTTTTACTCCTTCCTGTTTCAGATTTGCTATCTTGATGAGATTCTTGTTTTTGTTTAATTTCTTTCTGTGTTTCTTTAATGTAATATGTTTTGCTGTTAACACAACTATTTTATGGTCAGTGTCACATAGACCATTAGGGATTGCTCTTGAATCAAGAATTCTCCTTCTTCCTTGAACTCTGGTAAGTATAAAGTCAATCTGGCTCTTGATGGAGACATCATTCCATTTGTACCAAGTGTAAAGTTGTGAATCTCTATGGTCAAAGAATGTGTTCGTAATAAAAAGATTGTGCTGGCTGCATAGATCCAATATTCTTTGACCATTTCCATTTCTAGCACTGTTCTTAGCTGCATATGGACCTAAAAACTGTTCGTATTCTCTTCTGTTTTTTCCTACCCTCCCGTTGAAGTCACCCATTACATATAGTATGCTGCTTCCCTCAACTTTCTTTATCTCATCAGACAGATCGACAAAGAATTCATATTTCTGCTCTTCTGTATAATTATCATTGCATGGTGCATATATCTGTATATATGTTTCAGCTTGTTCTCCTCTTTTAATTTTCAAAGTAATAATTCTATCTGAGTGATAATGTATGTCTAATATGTAGTTAGATATGTCCGGATGTACCAGGAAACCCACTCCATTTTTCGATGTTTCTCCTCCTGCATATGTTAGTAAGTAACCTCTGTGTATTTTCTTATTAATATTTCCCTTGGTCTTATGTCAGCTAGGCCTATTAACTTGATTTTCCTTTTTTCCATCATTTCAATAATCTCTTCTGTTTTATTTCCCAGGCCAGCGGTGTTAAGTGTTGCAATTTTGTATTTCGCTGTTCTGTCTCGTAGTCCCTTAACATTGTCAGATACCGTTTGATCAGTCTGTTTATATCTCATTTTGATTTCTGTAGCGGTAATAAATCCATTGTCGGCTTGCTAGGCCTGTCGCAACTTCACCAGAGCCCCGTTGGCCAGGACGTTTCGGGGTGACCCAGGGTGGCCTTCATGGCTACCGTAGCGGTCCTGTGGCACGAGGCCACACCTAGCAATCCCCTACTTTGTCCTGTTACCACCTCTCACGATGAGTACGTGGGGTTGGCCTTTGAGAGGCAACTTTCACTTGCCTGTGTTAAAATTGAAACAACATTAGAATGGAAGATAGGTAACTTGGTTTTAAAACTCTACAATTTAGAATTCCATATTTTGTTCAAGCTGCTGATTGTGTGCTTATGAGTGTCAGAATTTATTTCTTTGTATTTCCTTCACTATCAACATTAAGTAGAGTAAAGATCCCTTTTCACGCCTTAGGCGCATTGGGCATATGGGAAGAGCGATCCATATTTTTACAGACCAGTCTGCACTGGGTGGTATCAACATTACTAGCTAAATAAGTAAATTGATCTGGTAATTTATTTAGTTTTCTTTCTAGCGTTGCATTTGCTTGATCGGTTGTCGGTATTTTCTATATAATTACAAGTAAAGCTCCCTTTTCCATGCCTTTAGACGTATAGGGCATAGAGGGCGAGACTTATATTTTAAAAATCCAGTCGGCACAAGATGGGTGATGTGGTCATCATCACGCCGACCGCTTTTACTTCCCGGGACTGCACCTAGTACCTTTTCGATTTGGAAATCAAGGTAATTTTGGAAAAAAAGTCCGTGTCCGCCAGAAAGCCAACCCACGACTTTCCGATCCGCACGCGAGCGTCTAGCCGCTATGCCACGGCGACTCCAATTCTATGTATTTGTCTTTTCATAACTTTTTTTAGACTAACCCTTAGTTATATGCTTACATAGTCATTTCGTTGGTATAAACCTGATAGCACATGTAATAAACCGTGCTGCATGTGTTTACAAATTTTCACAAATCATAGCTGTTTCAAATTTAAAAATTTCACTCGACGAAGCATATTGGGAAAAGATAATTCCAGTCCCCGTTTTTAATGAAACCCATTGTTTAACTAGAATGACATTGGAGCCCATTTCGGACATTTCCACTAGAGCAGTATTCTTCAACCTGTTGGAAAAGTCCGACTGGGCCGTCAGAAATGTCATCTTCGTTAGGTAACTAGGTAGGGTTTGTTGCTTTAAGCTTGGAAGATTTTCTTTCTGAAGGATTTAACACCTCAAGCATGAGAATCAAACAGAAATAAAACTAGGGAAATCATGTTGAATAGCGTAAAATGGTTATATCATAGCACCCGAAAGTTACGTAACCTGTAGTACAGTCTGGGCTGGGAAGAAGGACAACTCATGTAGGTATCATATCACGGCACCCGAAAGTTACGTAACCTGTAGTACAGTCTGGGCTGGGAAGAAGGACAACTCATTTAGGTATCATATCACAGCACCCGAAAGTTACGTAACCTGTAGTACAGTCTGGGCTGGGAAGAAGGACAACTCATGTAGGTATCATATCACGGCACCCGAAAGTTAAGTAACCTGTAGTACAATCTAGGCTGGGAAGAAAAACAACTCATGTAGCGGATATATGATTCCTGCAAAGCGAGTGTGACGTCGTACGTGTCAATTTTGCTTTTGTTTCCTTAGCCGTCAAGTAAACCGCGAAACAAATTCACTAGTTTCTGGGAGTCGCTCGAGTGAAAAGATTGAATGACAGTGCACTCTTTAACACAAGTGTTGTGTTTCAATGTTAGTAATGCCAATTGCAGTCAGGGGGGTTTGTTCGGAAAGCAAACACAACTTTTTTTTTTTTTTTAACAAAATTAAAGTGTTTTACTCCCTCCCCGCCCACACCTTTTTTTTTTTTTTTACTTTCTTGTCTTTGTATTTTTGTCCCCCTTTAAACGTCAAAGTCTAAAAGTAGTATTTATGTACTTATCTTTGTTAAATTTTCTGGAGGGTAATTGTTTGTTAGCCTAAGGGGTATGTTGAATAGAGAAAAGGGAGGAGACACAATGAAGGATAATATAAAAATCTACTCCTTTAACCTATCTTTACTCTAAACCTATAAGAGCTCCAACAAACATGTCGTGGTGATTGGTGGGAGGCAACTTAAGCTGCCTTAGTAACACAGGGGGGAAATATAGAAAGTTCGTTAGGCGAGGGCTAAGACCGTAGTGTCTTAACCCAAACAGGATATATTCTGTATAAATTCTAATCAATAGTTACAGTAAAACTAGGCACACTAACTACAAGTCTTAATCCGAATCAGAACAAATGAAACTATAATAATCCCCTTAAACATCTGTTTATTTCACTAAATAAAAAATCCACGTTATCAATAAATAACAATGCATTAACAACCATCCATCTGCCTAGACAAACCATGTGCTATTCACTCCACTAACAAGGAAATAGGTTAATTAATGCAAACGTTAAGAAAAATTACATCGTTGATGGCGACAATCTAAACATATGCATACGTTAAGCTTCAACAGTCCACCAGATCGGTAAATCGCCCATGGCGACCTACAGTCAAATATCTCCGAACTAGGATACACACTGCTACCTAGGTCTGACTCACACAATTAAACTGATGGAAATCTGACTACCGCCGAAACTAACTATTGAGAAGTACTAAAACCGTGAAGTAGCCACCCATCCCTCAAAACAGTCCTCTCTCTCTCTCTAGGACGACCGGTCGGTCCAACGGACAGGAAGCTAAAAGGGGCATATTTCAGGCCCTGTTCCTTTTTATGTTCACGACTTGCCAGATTTTGGAACGCTTGCAGCCTAATCAAAATTAAACATATGTTTGCGTCCTGCCACACTAGTACTGACATACATAGAATTCAACAAACATACAAACCAAAACATGCATCGTCCACTTTCTGAACAAGACCCGTAGTAGTATGGTTGTATTTTTGCTTTGCATTTCCTCTGAGCGTTAATTAAGAATGCGAACGAGAATTAATTTAGTTTTCAACGCTGTATAGTTCGGAAAGCCATATCAATACATAACCCTTCATTGTTAACAATAGCCCTTATCTGCGTGGGATTGCAGGTTACGCCTGGCTGGGATAGCAGTAACAGGTATCCTAACCATAAGTTCTTTGGAGGTGGAGTCGTGTATCTGTGACCTGCCTTGTTGGTCGGCCGTCCAGATAAAGAGATTTTAATTTCATTATGATATGGTAAACCTTTAGGTGGCAAATCAAAGGGAACAAACCGATCGATCGATCATCAAAAGTAAATTACTTTGAACGATTTTTAAGGACGTACAAACGAGAGAATCAAATGAAATCCACCAAGTTTTACCCATCATGACCCAGCCTCTCTCCCCTCACCGACAGCCGACGGTCAAGAGGGTCGCACAAAGCATTGACTTCGTAGCTCCAGTGTCCAGTGACAATCCCGGAAATCTCTAGAAAGAAATATTGTTTTCATGAACAAAACCGCAGATTCTACAAACCTCAGAACCACTACTTTCCGAATATTAGACAGGCTTATTGACCACTTCACCATAAAGGCAGTCGCTTACGCTTCAGAGCATCCCCACCCTCTCCTTCTCAAAATATCCCTTCTCTAATTCCGTTACTTCTTCCTCACACAGAAAGAAAAATTTTGCAATACACACCCACATCCTTTAGGATTACAAGTGGTGTGAAAATGCAAATAGAAATACATTTCATTAGAGATGCCCTGCTGCTTATAGACAGAAAATACTGTACACGTAAATGGTTGACATCAACCAGATGGCGTGAAAGAAGTTATTCACGCGGCCTAAGAAGGCACGCTTGATTGCACATTGTTATATACGGAGAGGCGGTTTTGGTTTAGCTCATCGCTACTGAGGTGAGAACGAGAGTTCTTTAGAGCGGTATAAAACTAATGGCTATCTATGGAAGTCACGACCGTGTTCCGGCAGTAAAGCAGTTAGAAATTACATGGTTCAAAGGGCATACTGAAAACAACATGGGGAGAAACGAAACGCTTAATGAAGATGCCTTGAAAGAAATTAACTCAAAAAGACAACTGGTTACCTGCATCACATACATACACACACACACACACACACACACACACACACACACACACACACACACACACAATGAATTAAACAGTGACTGGTGGGGTTTGGTATGTGAGGGCTTACATAGCGCTTGTGAATAGTTTAGCTAATTTTTTGTCCTTTACGGGTGGCTGCAGAACCAACCTCAGCATTTTTTGGCTGTTGTGGTTTTTTGTTAGCAAATTTACGTTCAGTAGTTTGTCACAGCCCTGCACTGTCGGCCATTGATAACATTGTCGAAACCGACCCAAGGCGGTCTGCTGTCAAATCGACCCGCAGCTGCGATAGAAGAAAGTGTAGTTCTACAATGAGATACCCGATGTCCTGATGGAGTTAATAAAGATGTCCTAACTTTTTGCTCAAACATTTTATTTCTGGTTTGGCTTGACTGCTGGCCAGCTGGTCAGATTCTCCGGTTGACATAGGCCATAGATGTAACTTTATATAATTGATCTTGGTGCCTAGTTCTAAGCATTCTAATTGTGAATCGCAGAAATATTCGTGGAGGTAAAGGCGGTCGGTGTGATTTATAACATTATCATCAATATGTGTGTGTGTGTGTCAGGGCCTGAGTTTTGCGTGTACATCCGTTTTACTGGCTTATTTGTTTGTAGTTAATTGTTGGTTGCCGCTCCGGGCTGATGCACTCCGACGCCGAAGTAAGTTCCCAGTTAGTCGACTCCTACGACATGCTTGTTGGGGAGGCAGTGAGCTTCTTCTTGTTTTTCCCACAATCGGGCCCTGGAACCCACACGGGGAATACTCAGTTCATAACCTATGTAATCATTGTGTCCTAAATCTCTTTTCGGTTCCTGATTGTCCCCTTAAACACAACATGACAACTTGCTTCCACGAATTCGCTTAAATATCTGTATTATTCATGTCGTGCTTGCAGGCATATTTATTTAGTAGTAGCGGTGAACCTCGACATCTTCTACTCATGTGTAATTCACTGCAAGTAACGTCCTTTGGGAGCATACCTTCCTCCATCCTCCAAGTAGACTCTAGCCATCTGAATCTTCCAAAACTGTTGTG